>MU223054.1:2279626-2294883 GCA_018584345.1 Thuja plicata | reverse complement strand
TTCAGTCGTATGATCATTAGAATATATATAATACATGTTGATTAATAATAATATATTATATATGTTATATTATTATTAATCATATGAAATTTAATATTCAATATTAAATTATTATATTATTCTTAATGATTGATGAAACATTATAAGATTGATTAAATTATGATTAATAGGAAGAGGCATGTCCTTTCTTATAAATAATAATGAATAGACATGTCCCATGAAGGGACATGTCTCTCCTAGCCTCATTCCTAATATAAATGAAAGAGAGATTGTTGCATTTGGAAAACACATACAAAATAGAGCGCTATTACATTTGCAGCTATCCTAAAACTTAACACATAATTCCAATTGAAAAGGTCTCACCTAAAATGCAATCCACCATGTAAAAGTCATTTTAAAAATATTTTGTTCACCAAAACTATGACACGACTTTGTAATTTTATCCATAAGTGAATTTACTTATCAAACACTTGTATGTGAATTTTAATTTTGTGGGAGATTTTTATTCTAAATGAGTCTTAGCCCCCCTCCTATAGCTTTTACATGGTGCTCTAGAAACCTAACATTCTACAATCAGTAGCAATTGTTCTTGGGAAACCATTGTGCCCTTCTTTCCATATGTTGGAAAGAAAGTTAACAACTCATGCTCTCTTTTTTTTAGTTGAGTTTAATAGTTCATTCCTTGATTCTTTTAAGAAAACATTAGCTAACATATAATCGATCTAACAAAAGAGATAATGAAAATATATATTAGATGTCATTCTTATATGCAAGAACCATGTAACCTAAATGGATCAATACACCTGGAGAATGAAATCGTGTCATCGCTAGCATTCACCTACACATCCCAACATATTACACTAGTTAGTTTGGTCCCAAAACATGAGGAAAGCAAAATATGGCTCTTGGCAATATTATGCTAAACATAAATCAGCAACGTAGTATTTTTTTCTTCCAAATACAAAACAAATTTAGTGAATGACTTTTTTCCCCATGTACTAAAAATTAGCAAGCTTGACGGAAGAGGTGTTCTACACTAGCAGAAAGATATGGAATATCATCCTAATTGTATACATAGTACTTAAAACCTAGTTGACATATACTTAGAAAATTGGCATTTACACAATATTCACTATTATTTCAAGTCACAAAAACAATGAAATGGAGAAATATTTATATTCACATACATTTTAAAAAATCACAAGTGAACAATGTTTTATGTCTAATATAATCAAACATAAAACTCAAATTATTCCTCGAGAATTAACAAAGCAAGTGATCTCAACACGTTGCTTCTAGTTTAAACAATTGACAAATTTAAACAAGAAAAACAACAATCAAAACATCGAATTTAAACAACCAAGAAAAATCATTTGAACATTAACACATCTCAATTGATCAACATCCAATCAAAAGAATCAAGTCAAGCATCTAAACTATCATCAAAGCACCCAACTTGATAACTTCTACCACATTTGTAAAAAATAAGTTGCCACATTATATGATCAAGAGCTATCTTGTGTGAGACAATTTCTAATCATCGAAGTTCAATTAGGTCTTATCGTCCTTTATAAAATGGCAAGTGTCCAACTAGAGAAAATTCTACTACAAGCACACAAGCCAAATCTTTTTATACTCAATTTATGTGTTTCCTACCTCTGTTCAAATACATGATTTGTAGGATTGAAACAAGTCAATGTTACAACTCATGGAAACAAACCTAGAACTTAAAAAAGTCAAATTCAAATTTGTGGCCAACTTAACCCTTCTAAGTAGTTCATTATGTGCCAATGCATAAACATTTCATTTGCCATCTTTAGATTTATCTTTAATGATTAACCCTATTTCATTTCAAGTCATGTAAGGTCATTCAAGATACATACATAGAATAATCAAAGTGTCATTCCTATATTAATTGCTTGTATCAACATTTAAGACATTCTCTCCACAATTATATGTGATCTTCTATCTTTTCAAAAAGTCATTAAATCAATATTTTAGAGATATGAACAAAAGAGAACCAATCCTTGCCTAGCAAACTCCCCCGAAGTGTTTCTCGCACCACTAATTATCTTAAATATATCAGACATTCAAAAAGCTAAAAAAGAAATACTATAAATTAGCAAAAATTTAGATCCATGCAACAATGTTTAGATCCACAATTATAAATGAGAACTACAATTTTGACATAGAAAGTTAATCGATCATTTTTTTCATTTTTTGAATAATTCATCAAGCTTCACATACTTGTAGTATACACATATACCCTATACTACATTTTACATTTATCAAATCCTCCCTAAATAATCATTTATTTATTAATCCTAGTTTAATAAATACTTATTGTAAGCTAATTCTTTTGAATGTAGTATTTAAAAATTACACTAATAAATATTTTTTTTATAATTAAAATTATTTGAACATTTCGGATTAATAAATATTAAATAATTATTTATAATTTTACTTTTATTTATAAAAGTAAAACATATAATGATGAGCAATGAAAATTTACAACCATCAGAACTTTTATTTGACAGGCATCATTACTTTGAAATTCCTTGCCTGGTCATTCTCAAGGATGTGACATTGTTTGCCATTATTATTTCATTGCTCATCCAATACAGCATTACAAAAGCTATTATAATGTAATCTACTCTGAATTTTGTATCATTATTATTATTAAACTTTAGAATAATTTATCACAATTAATAAATGTACAAATTATCTGCATTTTGTTATTATGTTGTTACAACTATCTTCTCTCCATTCATTCATTGCCCATTCAATTGCAGTTTTGCAATGATTTGTCGTCATTTAATGTTTGCCACTTCTAACATATCTTAGTTTCAATAATTGAGTGCGCTGTCCATCAAATTTACCCTTTTACCGTATCATCCAATATAACAAATAAGAAAACAAAAACAATGACCAAACAAGTTAAACCCATGCCTAAATCGTGTTTGTCCATTAAAAAACCTCCTTGGAAGTGCAAAATCTTGTTTGTCCACCAAGATATAAGCAGCAAAACTATGACATACAAAAAAAAATTAATATTAGAACTGAGCAAAATCTTGTTTGTCCATCTGAAAGCCTCCTCTTAAATGCACTAAACATTCAGCTGAACAACTCTGCCAACATATGGCTCTTACACTGCAATCAAAAGCCTGTTGTGCTAACCAATCAAGCTAAATTTTGTAGTAGTCATAAAAGGGCATGGCGATTGACTCAAAACAAATGCATGGAATGTGAATCATGATGTTTCTCAGAGTAGCATATGGTAACTTCAGGCACAGGTAGCATTGTAGAAATTAATCAAATATTTGGATGTAAATGTGAAGATCTGCAGGTTCAAACGCCAATCAGAGAAAGTGTAGTCAGAAATTAATGGCCATTTTCTTTAATAAGCTAGCCATAAATATAACATAGCCGATTGGAAAAAAAATCTCCAATGCCACACTAAGACATTCCGCTTGTTGAAAAACAATGTCAAAAAAAGTAGATGGTAAACCAACTCCAGCTCAACAATTGTGAATACAATTTAAATCATTTTCAAACTTTGTGGATCGAACAAAAATATTCAGATGTGTTCTTCCATTCAAATTATCAAATTGGAGTGATTGGCTTGCAACCTGCTGACATCATGTTCTTGACTTTATGCAAAGCATTTGATTTGAAGAACTGTGTTCGAGTGGATACATGGTTACACTGTGCACATAATCCTGATGCTCAGTAGCAGCCTTTCTAAGCCTTGAAGGCTTTTTCAAGATTCCCCTTGAACGATATTTTATGATACCACAGGATGCAAGAGGATCTCCTGTTCCTCGAGCAGTCTTCCTATATTCCATTAAATAAGCCAGATACAAAGTGGGATTAGATAATTAAATAGACCATGCAACTTGCAGATCAAATATTTCTTGCTCAAAATTTAAATCAATGAGTAACAAAAATAAGAAAACTTTACCTGAGAACCCGCTCAGAAGCAATTCTTGCAGCATAAAGAATGGTCTTGTCTGGAATATCCTTCAAAATACGGTCAGGTTCAGACCTCATTGGAGAATGAATCCTTATGAGCTGTGATATAAAATCCATTAATAAATTCCATGCACAACTAAAATAAAACCATTGATCAAAAGACCTTCTCATAAGTTCTTAAACCTTGAACTGTAGTTAATTCGTAAGACCCACCCCCAAACATTCCATCATCTGATAATATGCTCTTCCTTGAAGAGGAGTATGACCTTGTCTTGACTCGGAAAAATATCTAGTCCTGAAAATACACATTTAAAACATGGAACATTATAGTGGCTTCCCAATGATCAAAAATAGGTTCCTCCGAAGACACATACTTGATGAAAATAAACACTAGATACTCTAGAGAACACCCTTTTTGTTTCATAAAGTACTAGCTAAGCAGTGATATGAGTAATTGCATTAGTCTATGCAACAGATTTTACCATTCTGTGTAACCAGGGTCCACGGTAAATCCATAAATATCAACTGAATCACATACAGAGAGTGCAAACTCAAGTGCTCGGACTCCCGTGCCTTTGGCTGAGGAACCAAAAGATGTACCTAACATAAGATACACTGGATTGAGAATTGGAACTTCCTGCAAGCAAAAAAAGCACAGAGGAAAGCAAACTCACATTAGCACACAGGAAATCAAGCTTAAGCAGAACTCCAAACCCATAAACCTTGAATGACAGCAGCTTTAATAAAAATTAGCATCCTTTATAAGAGCCTTGTATAGACATACTTTAAGCTAAGAAACCAATCACTTACCCGGATCATTTTACTCATAATATCATGAATAGTAGTTTTAATAATAAGAACCTCCTTTCCACTGTCTACAACAAAGATACACAAGCCAAAATTATAAGACGGAATATTTCTCAAGGCTATGAAAGGTCATAATCATAATTGCATAAGGTCAGACTGTTAGGAAAGTCCATCCATGAAGCATTACCATCCAGAGCTGCAACTTTATCAAGAGCCTTCGCAGATCCCCTGTTGAGCAGTCGGAATGTAGATTTGTGGCCCACATATTGTGTATAATTCTGAATATGCACAAGAACATACCATCAAGAAACATATATATATATATATATTACAATTCAACATATGATCTCCTTGGCCATCAACCTGTCTAGATAGAGTAAGCTCAAGGATGTTCTCTCTTTTATTCCCACAATTAGTTTTTTATATAGTTATCTTCTCAAATCTCTTTTATGAGGCGGGTTAAGTATAAAAGTACAATTCTAGACATTCAGATCTTAATCAAAGCGCACTGACCTTTATGGGAGCCCCATTCCCTCGTATAACAGCATCATAACTGTCAATCTCTTTTCCAAACTTTGTTTCCAAAAGATCACCTGAATTACCCACTACAGCACAACGTCCAAACTGTCTTGGCAAGAAAGGTGGTGTATCTGGAAGTACTAATGCAAGCTTCTCCATGCAGAGTGTCTTGTTTTGGCAATTATTACTGCATTGCAAGAGAGAGAACAACAAGATGTAACACACATTGATTAGCCTCAAAATGACTATATGATTAAATAACCAAGAAAATAATAGATTCTAATTAGCAATTCTCTTAGTACAATTATGCAACTTTTTGTTTACAAACTCTTCAAGCACTAGGAAAAGATCCAACTTCACAATCTCCAAAAAATTTATGAAAAACTCAGTAGGAGAGCAATTGACGCTCACTGTGTTCTCCTTAAGCATATGAAAGATAACTTTTTCAAGTTCTTCCAAGGAGATAGAGCTCATGAGTGCCTCATTCATATGTGAGGTAACTAAGGAAGAGTGCATTCCATGATAACTTCTATACCACCCAAAGGGACACTTTCCTAAATGAGAGCAGGGAAATTATCGATATCCTAAAAGGAAGATAGTTGAGTTCCTTGAGCCAAGTGTCAGAAGGGAAAGAAATTCCCAGATGTTCTATCCTTGACCAAGTTACGGAAAAAGGAAGCGTTTTAGTCTCTGGCTTGAAGCTAGTCAATTATTGATTTTTGCTTCCAAAAGATTTTTTTACACAAATCTCATTTATTAAGTTCATTGGGGAAGATTCCAGAGTGCAATGTTCAAGGGTCATATCATCATCCCTGATTTGGGAGGAATGTCATCCATTTTGCCTTGCATCTTGAAAATGTTGCCAAAATGGGATCTATTCAACTCTTTGAGCTTGAACTTAACATATTGCAATCATTTTGAAAACAAGATACATGTCATCCCAAAAGGAAGTTTACTATCTACCCACCAATCAACAATGAGATCATGTATCAACTGTTCATGAAGCCACAACAACTGGAAGTATAATTAGTTCAAGCCACGTTTCTTTTTTCCATCCTGAGAAAAGCATTAAAATCACCAACTAAGACCGAAGGAGAAGAAGAAAACAAACAAAGGCGAATCTAATATGAGCCCAGAGGCAATTCTTCCCTTGAGAATCAGAAGAAGCATAAACATTGGAAAGGAAAATTGAATTGCTCAAGTTAAAACATGAGGTGATTAGAGAGATAGAATGTCTACTTGTTGAACATATGTTGTCATTCATGTCAAAGGAGTATCAGACTGTCATAGTTACTTTACTTCTGTCATGTCTCCCCCTAAGCATTTGAGTTCCAGAACTACAGTGACTAGCTATGATGATGAAATTAGTTGAAGTATGTTTGTATTATCATGTTGTATCCATTCCAAATAGTGGAGGTGATCTGTAATTGTGATCTAGAGTGTCTGAGGTAAGTTACCCAAATAGTGAACTTGTTGTGGCAACTTGTTATGATCTGTATTCCTTAATAGTTGACAGTTATTGTCTGCGGTTTGAAAGGAGAATATGTCTACACATATTGTATTAGAGTTGTCACTACGCAAAGTGGCTGACCAGATGGCTATTTTGGATTGATGCACCAGAGGAATGTAGTGTGTACTCACCGTAGATAGAGTGTGGATGACCGTTAGAACCAGATAAGGCTACATTGGGGAACGCATAACATTTCTTTTTTTAAAGTAGTGTGTGGGCTATTGGATCTGGCCTATTACATGTTTGGTGAAGGGTTATGTTGTGGCCGACTTGCAAATGCAATATCTTTATATTAGGCTGACATATGAATGTAATTGTAATTGTGATTGTAATGCATACATATAGTGATCTAGGATCTGTCCTGGAATGTTGGAAAGCTATGTAATGTATGTATCGATCTAATTATTCAGTGTGTCAATGATTGATTTGCAGTCATATTTATGCAATGTGAGTTGCATTCCAATCATTTTGTGATTCTATCAGAAGATCGTATGCATTGTGGGAGAGTGTATTGAAGGTTGATCAAATCAAGTGCAAGTTGAGCATTCAGGTTGAAGGTGTTTGCAATTCATATCTTCTGTTATTGTTGAGATTGATGTCCTAATTGTTTAGTTGGCACTCAGATCTTGGTGTTAGGGATTGGTGTCTCCATTAGGTTGGTGTCTACAAACACAATAGGGGATTGATGTCTCTGGTAGGTTGGTGCCTGCTTCATATTGTAAGAGACCTATTACTTTTGTGAGGCTGGATTTGGGCAGTAGATCCAAGTAGCTATTCTCACCGTGGTTTTTCCCATCTTGGGTTTCCACGTATATCTGGTGTTCTTTGTGTGGATGTTTGTTTGTGTGTTGTTTAACTACTACAACATTAAGGAGACTATTCATTGCTGCTTCAATATTTTGAGGTTCTTGCATAGAGAAGTTATTAATAATAATCTAAGTTACCGGATATATATATATATATATACAAAAAAATAAAGAAATATACAGAATTAAATCATTTGAGAGTATGATACTTCATCATTTGATAGAATCCGGTAACTGAGTCATTAGATATTCAATAGAATTATCGAAGCATTCACCTCTCTTTTTATCATCAGTTGCAGGTTGTACACTAGACTAACCTAAGTGTTCACTGAGTACTGGACAAGTCTTTTCATCTGAACCCAGAATGAAAAGTTTTAGATATTTATCATAGTTCTCCCAGATTACTTTTCAACAATGTGCAGGAAATGATAGAGTAAAATAGAATACAGATCAGAAAATGGCCTTGCTGAATATTTGGATGGGATCTACAAAGTCTGTTATGAAATAGCAGCATTGAGAATAACCTTGCAACATAGGGTAGGTGATCGCTGTATCAGATCATGAAATTTCAGCACATAGGATTTTTAATTCTTATTGTGCAGTTTTAAATGTAGAGTTTTAGCAGGCACCATGAGGATCCTCGATAGAATGATACTAGAGGATGCGCCCAGGAAGCACATCCACACCCTGTGGATTCGTCCGGATGTGCTGTCAAGCACATCCGGATGCATCCACAGGGTGTAGATGCGCATCCAAGCACATCCCACCTCCGAATCCATGCCTGCATGCGCCCAAATCTGGAGATAGGCCCTGGAGGTGCAAATCCAGTAACTGAGATAATAATTAATGTTCAATCAAGTTGAAATTGTGATATACTGATCCCTATTTTTACTAATCCTTTTTCCTTCCAGCTTTGTAAGCTTTATTCTATTCATTCTTCTTAAGGCTCTTTTGCTCAAGCTTCAGGAGAGCTAGGGCTTTATTTTTCTTGGGTTGATCCAGAATAGCTTGTGCCATATTTCCTTCCTGCATAAAAGAATCAGCAGACTCTTCCACCAATGGGTTGGTGCTCTTTGGCCAGGAAGTACGAATAGAGTGACCACAGCATCTGCACCTTGCAAATCATTTCATATAATTGCTGAGAGTATTCAAATTACTCTGAGCTTAAGCTATCTAAGTAGCAGGATGTTCAGGAATATTAGGTGAGAAGTGAAAGCCATGAGCAGTTCTGGTTTGATCCTCCAAGAAAGGTTCAGAATTGTTAAAACTTCCTAAGCCATCTGGTTTGACAAATTTGTAATTACCTTTAGGAAAGCTAGTTTTCTAGCAACTCAGGATTCTTCCTCTGTACTGAGTTTTCCCAACATAAAGTCATCCAAATTCTTTCCACCATCATGTGCCAGAGCTTCTTCTTTCATTTTCAAAGCCGCACTTTCCTGGGGGCGAAGAGAACCACTGAGATTTTGAGGATAGAACCTGCATCTAAAAGAGAGAGCTTCATAATCAACTTTTTAGACCAAATACATGCTGCCCAGTCAAATATCTAGGAAATCCAGAAGGGGGTTGCTGAAATCTTTTTACATACAAGTGCAAGCATAGGCCGTGATTTTCCTGTTGGAAGTAATCTGCGAAGAGCCTGTGGGTTTTTCAAGCACCAGCCAATGGACTGGAGAATATCAGGTCGCCAAAATTCCACAATTAGCCAAAATAACCTAATCCAATCTGGGATTTGGTAGGGAATCTCTTGCACTGATCAAAACCAACTTGCCAAGGTTTGATAAACAATTGTACATGGTTATAAAAATAAGGACCCCCCTCAATGGCCATGTTCTGATTTACAATTCTTAAAAATACCACAGAGAAATAACCATCTGAAGCTACCATAACTTTCATTTCTCCCTCACGCTGCCAAATCTGTCAGGCCCAGTTTCCAAAGAAAGGGAAAGAAACCTTTATCCCCCAAGAATTTACAGATCAACACATGTTTAGAGAGGTAATGGATATTTTTCTGGCCTCCAAACCGATTTGAAATTAACAAAAGCTTTCAGCAGGAATTCAACAGCATTGGCAAGCCCAGAAGAAGACAGCTCATCTGCACAGACCACACATCCTTGACAGAAGAAGAAAGAGGACCAAGAGGGTCCCCTTACAGCAGAGCCCATGAATGCCTAGGATGCATACAAGAGCCAAGGCAAAACACCTTCACAGAAAACCCTCACTACAACCTTACATTCAACTATATATAGTCAATCAGAACCTAAGCCTTCGTGTCCCTCTTAACACATGGCAGACAAAATATTTGAAAATGCAGGGGATCAAAATGCAGAGCACCTACAAATGCACCAAGATGATCAAGTTACATGAATGATCATACTAAACCCTCCATGGGTAGAAAAGTGCAATGCAATCACTCACCCCACTCAGTGCCGTGAATTCTCCAGCCAAACCTCTTAAATATCCTTTTGAATCGGCTAAATTAGAGGCATAAAAAGAATTTGTGCCTTCTGCAAATTGAGGTACTATTTGTCAGAAAAATGGAGCAATTACACATCGACTTTAACAAGTTGGAATCCCCTCAATATTAATCAAAAGCATATCATATTATACATCAAAAATTACTTGAAATTGCCCACAAAATGGTAGTCCTACTTAAAATAGGAACCTGTTGATGTGAGTTTTGTTCCCCTACCACATGCAGAATCAAACACTCAATGTTTCGAGATGAAACACCTCACATTCAATCATCTCTTGATATAAGGTCATCTCTCATGCTAAGCTTGCAAAGTAAGATCATGAAATGACTTCAAGGTTTCTTCTATTGTGGACACTCGCTCAGTGAAATAATGTGATTTGTTGGTAATCACTTAAGGGGAGTTACGCTAGTCATTCAATGGATATCAACTTACTTGCACTTCTAAAGATTTAGCTTCACAATGTGCAATGGAAATATAGTCTTGCTTTTCCAACTCTTCAACTTAAACTTAAACTTAACTTCTACTTCTACTTCTACTTCTACTTCTACTTCTACTTCTAACTAGGAATGCAAGGAATCGTGGATGACTTGGACTCTACTAGGTGAAATCTTATCAGCGACCTTAACCTCACCTAATGCAAAGCTTCAAAGGATCTCAAATGGTTTTCATATCAACACCTTCTCCTTAATCCAACTTGGAAGTACAAACTAAGGATCCAATGCCAATTGAACTTAAGTGTCATGACTAGCTTACCACACAAGGTTTCCTCACAATCAGCAAGGAGGCTAGTGGCCTAGTATACTTGAGTCAAACAAGCAAACATCCACAATTGCTTTCATCCAACTAAGCTACTTCTAACAACATGAAAAGAAATCTACTCCAAGTGAAAGATTAAAGAAACGATGCAACACTTCAAAGCAATATTAAGTAATTCACCATGATGAACCAACACTGAATTATCCATTACTTCAATAGCATCATAACAACAATTTGATCAAGTCTCTCCCTTGGCTAACCTACTCTAATCTATCCCACTACTTCTCCACTACTCCAATTTAATGCTCCTTAGCTAACCCTTACAAATGAGAAGGCCTTGGCCTTTTATAGATGTCTAATTACAACAAAGGGCCAAGATCGATTGAAAATCAAGGGTCAGGATTAATCCCTAGAAACCCTAATTAGGGTTGCCAAATTTCAACCAATTACATGAGGGGACCAAATCATGGGCCAATAAGAAAATTACAATGATTTTTCAACCAATGAGAAAATAGGACACTTGGTATGCTGTGATTGCTTGTGCTTGAAATTGGAATTTTCTGATTGGAGAAGACACCCAATTGCCACCTCATCATCTTTATCCTGTAGGCTTGATCAATCTTTGTGAAGATAAAATATCTCTTGATACTCAACACTGCCCAGCTTTCCAACATGATGGCATATTCCCAAATTGCTTCATCTTCTCAACTCTTCTCCATCTTTGTTCTTGGAAGTTTTCTCTTTGCCATGATTCGTACCTGATTGAGCATGTATCTTGATGTTCCTTTCGATGCCTTGACCTTGTCCTTCGGTAACTTGGTGTGAACTTCCTTCCCACTTGAGATCTTTGAACTTGAGCTTGGATCATTCCTTTCAAGGTGTCAATTTTGTCCTTCCTTGCATAGTTGTCTTGGATCTTCCTTTGTTCACCTCCTTGATCGTCATCATTCTTTGCATTGATCCTTGAATTCTGATTTCTTTACTTGAATATCTATCTCATTTGGATTCCTCGAGCATGAGCTTGAAGTCTTCACTTGTTGGCGTGATAATAGAGGATATGCATACCATCCTTGCTTTGATCTTCTAAGTTATTCCAAGATTTTCTCTCCAAGGAAAATAGCTTTCCATGATTTCATTGCCAAGAGTTCCAAGATTTACTCTCCAAGGAAAATAGCTTCCCATGATTTTGTTGCCAAGAGTTCCAAGATTTCCCATTCAGCCCTTTCTCCTTCATATCCACCTTTCCCTTGGTTGCTTTCCCTTTCATATTTGAATTCCTCGAGCTTGAGGTTTTGTGCCTCCACTTGGAGTTTTGAACATCTCCCTTAGCCTGCAAAATATCAAGGAAACATGTCTTACTTATCCTTGTTCAAGATGCCACTAATCTGAGAATAGGAAATTTTAGATTGAATTTCACTATTAAGTCCTATAAAGCTAATCCAATTGTCAAATTGCAACTTTACTTCCAGAATTCCGCACAAATCTCCTATCATGATTACCTTAGAAAAATTTCGAACATCAAAAATCGTTAACCATGATTACAATTACTTTCAGATTATGACAAACTTAGAAATCTGATTACATTTGAAATTTAACATCTTTAATGACATGAAACTTGAGAAAGGAAAACTAAGGATGATGGGGGCTTGTTCTTGCTTGGAAATCAAATCATATCCACCATCCTTATTCCTTACAACCCCTCTATAACTTGGAAAGGAAAACAATTCTAATCAGACCTGTAGGTATCCCAGAATTCTAAGATTTGGAGATGAATGCCAATTGCTCTCTCCACAAAACTATGTCATTTTGCTCCTCCACTTGAAATGCTAAGGAAATTAGCCACAAGAATACCCTCCTTCAAACTCGCTTGCTTCCTAATCCAAATCTGCTGTAGCTTGATCTGCTCCTCTTCTAGGAGAAATTCGCATGCTCTTGAGTGCACAAATGAATCAGATTTTCCTTTCCTTTATACCTTTGCACTCTCATTTACTCCCTAGTCCGACTTGGATGCATTGGATAATGAAAACAAACATATTTAACTCCCTTAAATTTTAAAACCCCCAAGCCTGCTTGCTTTGCATTAAATTTTCGCTGCTGTTTATTGGGGAATGCATCATGGAAAGGGCAGCCGACCTAGATCATATTGAATCTCGCTGCCGAAGGAGGGGATTGGGAGCCAAGAACATCATGGCAGAATTGTTCCATGCATAGGACAATTCCGCCCAAGTTTACCATGCCTAGACTTGGTCTCCCAACCTCAAATGTTCTTAAAACTCTCCCCAAACACCTTCGCCATGTCCAAGGAAACCAACTCAAGTCACTGGAGAGGGGCGGAATTCAGGGGTCTAAAGGACAATATCTGTCCTATGACTGGTCAGATTCCGACCAGTCATGGGACGAGCCACAATTTGATGCTCTAAAGCCATTAAGACTTCAATCCTTTCCACTCTAAGTCCTCTAAACATCAACTCAACTACCCCTAAGGTAAGTGCACTTCATCTCCTCCACAAGATTTGGTGATTGCCATCATTTAACTACCCATACCAAGGGGAGGAAATCTTAGGTGTATGGGACAAATTCTCTCCCATGAGGGGCTGAATTCCGCCCAAGTCAATCTTGCTTAAACTCGCCTTTCTTGACATTGTTGTTGATGACTAAATTCACCCCAACCCCAAAACTGCCTAAGGAAAGCTCCCACCTCATGGCGGAAATTTGAATTTGTCCTATGACTGGGCCTTGTCCCCTAGTTCCATCATGCATAATCAATTTTTGCCCTTCCTAATTGTTCCATCTCACATCTCGCCAAATAGACAAGACTCGAAAGTCAAAATCCACCAATCTACACCTCAAAACAAAGGGCGGAAATCATAAGATGATGAGAGCAGAAATGTCCCATGCACAGGACAATTCCACGTCCTATAGGAGGTGAATTTCTGCCATGCCAAAGACCCCTTTCCTTTATGCCTTAGTTGGCTTCCATCATCATTCTCCCTCGAAAATGACTCTTATTCACGATGGGATCAAGTTTTCCTGCTTGGAGTGAGGGCGGAAATTTTAAGGTCATAGGACAAACTCTGTCGTGCAGGAGGTTGGAATCTGACCTGGCATGGGACAGAGTAGATTTTGCAATTTTTCAGTTCAGGGGCAAGAGGATTTATACAAATATAACATTTAAGTATTCTTTTACATTAAGTTATATTTGTATAAATACCTTTCAAGATGTTTGAGATAGGTTCCAGCTTCATAGGAGTTAAGGTGCAGATTCTAGATTTTGGGGGTTTTCGAAAAATTTCAGACTTTGCCAAATTTTAGGATTCAGCAAGCCTTCAGCAGGGTTACCTCCCACAATCTATCATGACTTTCTAAGGTCAAACTGAAGCTAGAAAAAGGATTCTCAAAGGATTTTAACTCGTTTTATCACAAATCACTTGGTTTCGACTCCATCCCCCATGACAAACTTAGCTTAGCCCTGCCCATATCCCAGACAGACATGACTTCCCAACAGGCCAAAATCACTCAAACCTCAATTGTCAGACCTAGGGACTTGAAAACTGCCACCAACAAAGACTACCTAAGACCACTACTCCTATCGCTGAAGCGAAAGAGGGGGGGCCATTTGCAATGTGGCGATGGTGTGAAAACCTCACAACATAACCCTTTAATGCTAATTATTTTTCTTCCAAAGTTATAGTTTATCTTCAAAAAATCTTTGCTCAAATTTAACACTGCTTTGTGGCAGGCTTCTTGCATGCTAATCTCTATAATCTCCACCCACAGTTTAGGTCATAAGCTTTTTAGATAACAATACACCAAAGTATCATTAAAATACTAATCTGTAATCATCTTAGACATTCTCCAATACAAATATATATTTTCCATGTGTGTTGTAGCTATTTTCTATAGTATTGAAACAACAATCTAAGGCTGCAAACTGTTAAAGTTTTGAACCAGAATAGCAAAACCATAGAGCAGATATTTGTTGATGTGAGTTTTGTACCACTACATAACATATAGGAATTGAATACTTGATACAGGATATCAAACACTCAACCCTCTCTTGAAAAGTAATTACTCATGAAGGACATGAGAAAACTCCAAGGTTCCTTACACCTGTGGATACTAACTCAGTTTTATTAATGTGATTTGTTGGTTAATCACGTAGGCGGGCTTACGTTGTTCATTCAAGGATGTCAGGTTCTTGCTATGATGACGATGGGATCTAGCTTTGCAATGTATACTCAATTGATTCCTTCTCCTTAATTTATATCACTTCCAACTTTGCCCATAAAACTCTCACTACTAAACTACTCGCTGCTTTGCTACTACTCCTATGGAATGGAAAGATTAGCAAATGGACGGGGATCAAACCTAATGAAAGCTTGCCAGCGGCGCTACCTCCATAGATGCAATGAT
>MU223054.1:2252402-2265603 GCA_018584345.1 Thuja plicata | reverse complement strand
ATTATATTGCTGCTCCAAATCGTATCAAAGATCGCCCTACTTGCTGCTCCAATTCGCATGTAGATCGCTGTGAAAAATATCTTGCATTCCAAGGCTAAATTTGCACCATATAATGGAAGAACAAATCACTGCTTATTTATTCTTGAGGGAAGAAGAGCATGTTATGTTTTTGATGCCTTCTTCCCTAGAATCGCACCAATATATATATGGAGTTATAAAAATTATGCACCCTCCTCTAAGAGTGCCGACTTGGCCTACTTTGGGCCCTCAATTAATTGTTAATTCATATATATATTATTACTTGTATTTATAATAATATCATTATTATAAAAATCGCACAAGTAAAATAACTTAAGGGTGTTAATAATAATATTTATTATTAATTTCAAATATCCAATTGATCTTAGCCGTAAAGGCTATAATATTAACAACTACAACATGCAGAATCGAATACTTAGTACTCCAAATGGAACACCAAATCCCCAACTCTCTCTTGAATGAGGATGCGCATATGCTAAACAATGTATATGGACTGTGTGATCAAATGAGACAACCTCAGGGTTCCTTCTAATTGTGGACTCACTCAATTATAATGATGTGATATGCTAGTATCACAAAGGGACTTACGCTATTCATTCGATGGACATCAACTACTTCAACCATTTCTAACCAAACAAATTGCAAAGAGATAAGGGTTTAGAAAATCTAATCTAACTCTAAGAATGCAAGAGGTAATTGAAGATGAGGTGAAACTTTAACTAATCCTTGCTTCACCAAACCAACCAGGCAAAGGATGGTGTTTGCTTCTAGGGATGTGGGAATGATTTTCAAATTGTCAATACTCATCCAAAAACCCTATGAAGGCGCAATCCAAATGAACATTTTTAATTGAAGTTAGATGCATGCAAATAGGCCCAAACTAACCTTACGTTGTTACTTACAATCAGCAAGTACCAAAAGGTATGGACACTTGCTTCACCATTAATCACCATTCAACAATATCTTCCATTCATCTACTTCTACTTCTACTCAACATGAAATAAAATCCTAATCTAAGCGAGGAAATCTAGAAATCATGCAATACTCTAAAATAATACAACTAATCCACCATGAAGACCAGCAATGAATTTTGAACAATTCTGGTAGTATTATTGCAACAATCTCTCCAAGTCTCTCCTCATTTACAAATGATTCAAGTTGGCCTTTTATAGAGGCTTCAAGTATAATGTGTGGCTCTAATTGATTTAGATCAATGACCGAGATTTAGCCAACACATACCTAGTTCAACTAACTATTACAAGCATTGAATGCTTGGCCTATTACAATTAGGCACCACCTTGTGGGCCAATGAGAAAATTATAATGATTTTAAGGGCCAATAACAAAATGGGTTAGGTAGAAGCTTATAGGAGAAGGCACCAATCAGTAGGCCAATGATAAAATGCCAAGTGGGCTTACAATCAATCTTCCTTTAGAAGATAACTTTCTTTGACTTTCTTCCTTTTAGCAAATTCAATGAATCTGGACATAATATTGTTGAGCTCTTTTATGGGAACACTTGGCATGATCTAATTGGCTGAAGATGAATAGATGCCACCTCAACATGCTTATCTTATAAACTAAATCAATCTCTTGGTGATGAGAAAATATCTCTTGATACTCATCATTATCAAGTCGTTGAACAATTGTGATGGCTCATTTTCCTAAAATTGCTTCATCTTCATGAAGTCTTTTGTCCCTTGAGGCTCTTCACCTTGAAACCTTTCTCATTGTCATGATTTTGAACTTGCACTTGTACTTGAAATCTCTATGTCATCTTGATGTCTTGGCCTTGGTCTTGCACTAGTAGTGTTTCATGTAGTAGAATCAATCCAATTGAACTTGATTTCCAAAGGAAATTCAAGTTTGCAATGACTTCTTCTATCTTGACTTGTAGACTTGATCACGATGTTGCACTTGCTCTTAGAATTCAATCTTGAGGACTTGAACCTGACCTTGGATTTGCATCATGTTGACTTGATCTTCAACTTAAAAGAACCTTGTTTGATTGATGAACAACTTGTAGCTTGCTGGTGCATGAATTCTTCACATTGTACTTTGCTTGAAATCCTTGTCATTGTCCTTCCATGTTCTTGAACAACTTCATCTTGTACTTCACCTCAAGCCTTTCACCTTGCGAAACAAAATTGTCTTGTTAATCATTTGAATTTCATACTTTAAGAAATCAGAATTCATGATGAAGGCATCAACTTCAAGATCTGATTCTACTTGCCGCTATGCTTAATAATTACTTAAAACATTCGATCATATTTGTCAAATTTGAATTCAATCCCCCAATACATTGCTTGATTGCAAAAAAAAATTGAGTCTTTCAGCCCAAATCTCAGATGCTTCAAGCTCTGACAAGGCATGATCATCTTCAGATTTTACAAATTTGATATATACCTGCAACCTACAACCTTTAGAGCTGACTCTTCTTCACAAAAACCTGAGCTTGAGCATGCTTTTAGGCTTGTTTTGATCAAAATTAGAAGCTTTTGAACCAAGGCGGAAATTAGGCATGAGTTGGGCTAAATCAGTGCCCATTTTCGGAAATCCAGTCCTAGTTGGGCCAAATACCTGGGTGCCTTTCGGAAATCAGGTGCCCATTGGGCAAGATTGCTCAGTGTTTTTCCGAAATTTACTATTGATTGGGCAAGATACATTGCATTTTATTGGTCATCAGCCCCTTGAGACTTTCAGAATTCTGCCCCTAGTTGGGCTAAACATACTTTGAAATTTCGGAAATTTGCCCTTCGTTGGGCAAGAGACATAAGGACATTCGGAAATCACCCCTCCATTGAACAAGGTAAATGGAGAATTTCCACGAATTAGGTGCTCATTGGACTAAATATCATGATGCCCATTTGGAAATCCTTAGAGGATTGGGCAAAATACATGAAGTGATTTCGGAATTCAGCTCGGGATTGGGCTGAAAGCATTGCATTTTGCAGGTCATCGATTCATTGGGATTTTCGGAATTCACCCCATCATTGGGCGAAACAATGTATTCTCCCTTATTCTTGCCTTGCTTAAACTTGGTCTTTTGCCACTCAAATTCACATTTTTTTGTTATTTGATGTCAAGTTCTTGAACTCAAGTTGAATCATTTCCCCAAGAACGGTTGAAGTATAGATTTATTCACATATCATCATAAACTCCATGTTTCTCATTTGATCATCTTGAATTCCAAGTTCAGCCATCCCTTGATTGTTCACACCAACTTGATTGAAAATTCATTGCTCTTGATAATGCTTGATCCATATTGAGCTTGATTTTGGATTTGTCAAGCCCTCTTGGGCTTGACCCAATTTACCCCTTTTGCCTATGTTTCTTGATCTCAAGATCGTCCATTCTTCTCTAAGGCTTGAACACCACAGATTGTCTAAGGCATTGACTTGATGGACTTGAACACTCCCTACTACCTCAAGACCTAGGCCTACCCGAGACTTGGACTTCAAAAATTGTTGCCAATCTACTCTAAAATAGCATCTACAGACTGCCAAAAGCAAAAAGAGGGGGTCCCCATTTGCAATGGGGTGATGGTGTGAAAAGGTCACAGCAGGGGCATACTTATGTTAAGAGATCAGCAAAGGAGTTGTAAAAAGGCATCTAAATGCTTATCATATAAAGAAGCAAAATAGCTGATTCATGTTCCCTTGGGACACACAGTTATGCACAGTTGTAAGACAAACATTAGACCAGAGCTTCTATGGCTTTTGACCAAAGCATTTAAGATATCAGATTTAGACCTAACCATAAAACTATCCGAATTCCAAACTTAGAAAGGGATAAAGAACCCAGAATACTTCAGCCAGTCAAATATCAATTCTTACCTGAATGTGACAATTTTGTAGGCAAGATTGCTTACAGAACGTTCAGCCTTAAAAGGATTATTTATAATAACAACCAAAATACTTCACAAGTTTAGTGACTCAAAACACTTTTTGAGGATCCAAATAGTCACTTACTGATGCAGGGGCATCTGGGTTTACCTCTAACCTGCTGGCACTTTTGATTTTCTTTTGTTTTCTGCCTTTTGGTAGTGTTTGCAGATCCTGTTTAGTGCAGGTTTCTTCTTTTAGTTTTGGTCTGGTCTCTCTGCTGAGTGTGAGAGCTGCTGTCTAAATCCTTTTAAGTCTTAACAACTAGAGCCCTGCACGACATCCTCCCTCAGGCATTCCACCTGTTCCTGGCCACAGTACCTTCATTCCCAACAACACCAGTTCATGGGTCAAAGCTCCTCAATGCTGTAAATGTTTCCTTCAAACCTAATATGAGCATTATACGCCTCTACTAGCACCATTGCCACATTATAGATATTGGAAATGTACATCAATATGTTTACTGTTCAACAGCAGTTTTTATTTCTGTTGTCATATCTGACATCATTCCAACAAAATGGGCAAATATGGTAGTTAAAGGTGTTATTTGACCCCTCTGAGCAGCAGCCCATGACAGTTGTTGGGGAGTTACTCTGCCTCACAAAAATGAAAAATCCCATTTGCTGACCATGGGTCAGACTTATTTCCCTTCTCTCCCACGAGCAGTACTTATACTTAATAAGTGGCATAAATATTCATAGCGGCAGTTACAGTTACCAATCAACATTCGTTAGATCCTTGTGGTGACTGCATTTATTCTTTTACTCGTGCCATTCAGGATTCAGGAAGGACTGTGATTATCTCTTTATTGAAGACATTCTTTGGTAAGACTTTTACTCCCTACCAATTTTGTATTTTTAATTTTTATCTGGTAAGACTTTGGCCTCCAATATTCAAAATATTACCACAAAGTTGTTAGCTTAACCAAACCACCAGAAGAACTTGTCACTAAACCATACCAACCCTAGCTTGAGAGATAATATTAATAAAGAATGGTAGCAAACCAACTGAAGATGAGGCCTTGGGTTTTAATATTTTCATTATTATAATAACAAAGTTCTGAAGTCGCAGAATTTTACCATGTATCTTCCCTACACCTTCTATGATGCAAGAATCTCTAGATTTCTGATTTACGTGACAAATATATTCCAAAAAACTACTAAAATACCTTAGTTTACTGCAGCTAACAAAATCATGCATTGTTTATCTATATCTAAAGATATTGAGAGATAATGAGTGGCATCCTGAGTCACTCATCACCACTTCATGGTAACTCTAATGCAATGGCCTCGGGGATCCATTTTCACCAACAGGCTCTCTAAATGATTGAGACAATGCCTTATTAGTCACTTCTGTAAAATTGTGTAGTATATTTGGCCTTAGCTGATACTAGCAATGAAGCCACGTGAAAGGTTTCCAAACTTCATGCAAAGAGAATATGCTAGAAACCTAGCTTAAACATTCCTTGGAAGCTAAGAGAACCCTTGGCAAACTCAATAGTTATAACTTATGGGTAGTTATACACAATATTTGCTTATAGTTGTACTATAATAAATACTAGATGTAGCAAACTATGACCTTATTTAATATATGGTCCATAAATATTAAATAGTTGCTCCTCTGAAGATAAAGCAAAGGGCTGACAAATTTTGTTTTATTAGACATAGTATGTACAAATTATCCCATTGACTACCTTTTGGCTAAGTTGCCTGTTCGGATTCGGATTCGAGATTCGGGTTCGAAATTCGTTCAATTTTTTAGGGGGGTGGGTTCGAATTTGTTTTGGGTTCGTCCGTACAAAAACATATGTTCTATATATATATATATATATATATATATATATATATATATATGCTAATAGTACAGCAACGTAACAAAATACACCACCATATATATTAATGTTTTAGTCCAAATGACATGTTTTACCTTTTTGGCCTTTTTAGTGGTCTATTTTAGAATTGGAGGGTTGAATTGACTAAAATAGACCAAAAAATTTTAAAAAGTTAGAGAAAACTTTTTTTTGGCCAAATTCGGCCTGGTTCCTGTCGCAGATTTGCAATTTCGCCATAAAAACAGCAAAATTTGTGTCGGGTTTGTCTGACAGAATATGGGCAGACTTTTGCAAGAATATGATCAAGGACCAGACTTTTGCAAGAACCAGATCAGACTTTGGGGTTGCCAGGGAAGAATTTGGCAAAATAGCCTTTTGGTAATCCATGGGCAATAATGAAAAATTTTCTTCTGTTCATCCATCATCACCCTTTCTTTTTTTACAAAAAATATTAAATATCAGACCATTATACATATTTTCTAGTTTTGCATTTCTCCTTTCCAAGCATCCCGAACAGATCCAATGTGCATCAATCTCTCAAATTATGATTTGGTTGCAGAGTTTTTAAAGGATAGTAAAAAAAATGTTTCAAGCCAGAAACATTTACATTTCTTTAGTTAAACATTCACAGAATCCCACTGCTGGAAAAACATAGGCCAATTAAACCAGTAGCTCTTTAAATCTGTCTAAACTCCAAGAGCTACAGCCTACAGGAAAAGCTTGATACAAGAGCTTTAGAAAGTCCTTACAGAAGAATCCCTTTGTTGATTCTCCTCCATGCATATTCCTCCCACCCGTGTGCCAATGCATCGATGTACTCTCGTGTGAGAATTGTGCTACTATTTCGGACCTGAACATTTTGACAATCATGGATGGATATCAGTTATGAATTTTTAATAGAGAGATTTGTAGGCCCATGTTTTTAGTAGTGCCGACTAGTTCCAAAAAGCTTACAAACTAACCTCCTTGCTTTCCTGAAAATCTACTCAAAAATCTATAAACACTTGAAAAGTTTAAGACAGAATAACTTACTTGTTCCCATGTAGCTAAAGCTTCGCAAAGATTAAATTCAAATGATAAGCGTTCCAGCTCGCCAGTCTTGGGATCTTTCTGGCAACATTTTGAGATATACAGAATTGTAAATGACCGGCAGCTAACAGAAGTTGACCATATGTCTCTGTCCATTAAGAAAGTGAACATGAACGACCTTGTAAATATTGACTGTAACCACCAATAAAGTCCCTGTCACACAAGCCTCTCTAAGAGACCTCAAAAACATACCCATTTCGGTACAGTATCACTTGGAAATTTTAGAATCACCCGACAATAGTCTTTCCTCAGAGCTTGCAATCCCAATCCATTTGCCCTCTGTAACATGTCATTGAGAACACCCATATGGGATCAACACAATAATCAGGGAAAGCATCAATACTTAATATATTAAACCATCAATCCAAGAAACTGAGTGAGATTAGAAGCTAAACTTTCTTTTCCAAGTCTCCCTTGAACAGCAAATATACAATTTAACATCAATAAGGAAGACAAAAGAACAAGGAAGCAAGCAAAACATCCATTGAGGCTTGGAAGATTTGATCTGTCAGGGAAGATAATAAACTTGCATTCTATGGTACACTTCGTCCAGTATCTGATGAATATATGGATATTTTACTACATATTTCACCATCTTTTATTTCTTCTGTGCTCAAAAGTCAGACATTGTACCAATAGTATCAGTGGTACAAAAAATCCTGATTAAATTGCAAGACTGCAACTCTAATAAAATATTCAAACAGAGAAAAAGCTAATGCAAGTCTACTAAAATATGCTCACATTGATCATGTTTTATTCTTTGCTACATTCTCCTTTGGAAAAGCATTTGTGCTTCATAAAAATTTAGTTCTGCTAAACTATTTTTTGTTTGTGTAAGGAATGCCCATTTTCAGTGACAAAAATTATGTTTTTCGTCGAAAAAAACCTAGTTCTCAACTTAAAAGTTTGTTCACTGATGGAAAATCAATTGCCGCATTAAGATGCAATATTGCCAAATGCATTTCAATAGTTGCTAGTAAAGAAGTTACATATTGTAGGAACTCCGAACAACCTTGGCATAACACCTTTATCATGCATGTTCGAGATCATGCTAATTTGTAAATAGGGGTGGATACTTCATATCAGTGTTCATCAACAGATTACCCTAACATATTAAGATCTTCTTGTGCAACAACTAAGATCATCTTGCACAACACCCTGATGGTCCAGCTGTCTGCTTGCTCCGACTTTTAAATCATACCTTCCCAAAAGCAAGGGTCTTCGTCCCCAAAAGCTCAGTACCATAGAAGATAAAATGACCACCAGTTGCCTTTCATAGGGCTATTTACAGTGAACACCCTTCATGGGTCTTTTCAAAGTTGAAACTCGCAACACAAGAAATGAAACAAAACTTGCCTATCAATACAAAAGCTTACAAATGTTACCCATCATGGATCGTGTAAAAAAATTGCCGTCTTGGGGTCTTACATAAACATGTAACAAGGAAAGAACTTGCAACATCAAATGCAAGAAAATACTCTCAATGCAATTGTACCATCTCAAGCACAAAACACCATTACAAAAAAAGTGAAAATTTCCATAGCAACAAATACTAGAGTGCTCAATGAATCAAGGGAACTCAGAATGGCATAAACCAGAAGATCACTCAAAGTTCCACTCATCTGAGCATTGTTCATACCTCCTTTTTAAAACCATATAGCCTGCAAACTGTCCTACCACCTTGGAAAAACCTGTAGTACCTTAACGCTTCAATTGCTCATTGAACCCTGTTGAGATGTCAAACCAGATTCAGAGAAACCTCTTGTATCTTCAAGTAAGTGCATAGCGCTCCTCAAAACAAGCAAACAAATTGCTACAGCTGTCAAGGGCATATGCCACAACAATTTGCAGGCATACTAAAACCTCTCAACCTTAAAAAGAGATATGAATCCATGAAAAAAAATTGCATGGAAGGAGTGATTCCACTTGTTATTCACGTCAATTTTTTGAGTTAAATACCTAAAATCCTCCATACCCCTTGCATTCTTTCACAAATTGAGTTACCTCCCTTTACCAAAGAACAATCAGAACTAAAACATGAATTAAACAACTACAACCAAAGTAATCCTTCAACCCAAACTTAAAGGAAAATTTTATACTACTACCCTCTTAAATTAGGGATGAGAAATCCTCTTTGGGGTGCTCCCTTGCTGTGGCTTCTTCTCCCAGTGGCCTTGGCATCCTCCTCTCCTTTCCTTTTACGTGACTTTTCCCACTTACAATTGTTTAGACATAGTTGTGGATGAAGTCTCCAACATGCCTCTTGTTTATGTCCACTCCTTTTACAATGAGAGCAAATTGCCTTACACTTGCCTTTGAGAAAAACATCCTTCCTCTTGGAAGTCTTAAGCTCTGCATCACCAAGCTTATTCTTCTTCCAACAAAAGGCCATATAATGATTATTAAAACCAGAAGATATACATGGATGTGCTTTCCAGCAATCTTTAGCTATATATCCTTTCTTTTTCCAGCAATGGCAAACTGCATTAGCATAGCTTGTTGGTCTTAGACTTCTTGAGCTCCTCATTGGGCTACCTTTTGGCTACTTCTTGTCCTTGTTATTTTGGAAAGTCTGTTTCTCATTGGAGGTATCGAATTAGCTTCTTGAAGTGTTTTTTTCTCCTTCACAACCTGCACAATAACTTGGGGCAACAAACCATCCTCAGCTTTAACAAAACAAACAATTGTTTTTATACTCGGATGGAAGCTAGCACCTGCTGTGTCCTTGCGATTTCCTTTCAAGGCTATACTTTTAGAACATTCCACAGTCCCAAGGATATTAATGAAAACCTAAACTTGCATGTTAGGGTCTATCAACCACTGCTATAGGATTGACCACTGCTAGACCATCATTTATAATCCCTTGTCAAGCATACCACAACTTGATTAACATTTTTAAACCAAACTGCTACTGTGACTCACAAATATACCTATCAATTATGCTCAGCATGCCTCTTGTTTATGCCCATTCTTTTACAATGAGAGAAAAATGTAATAAAATTGCCTCTGGACAAAACATCCTTCCTCTTGGAAGTCTTAAGAACAAAAGGCCACATAATGATTATTAAACAACAAACATACATGGATGTGCTTTCCAGCAATTCTTAGCTATAAACCCTTTAATTTTCCAAAAATCAAAAATGGCAAACCACATCGGCATAGCTTGTTGATCTTGGATTCTTGAAGCTCCTCATTGGGCTACCCATTGGCTAAATCTTGTTCTTTACATTCTGGAGAGACCGTTTCTCATTGGAGTTAATGAATTGCTTTCTTGAGGTGTCCTTTCCTCCTCAGCAACGTCCCATCAACTTGGGGTGACAAACCATCCTTAGCTTTAACAAAAGAAATGAATTTTATAACTTGGATGGACTCCAACACTTGATGTGTTAGGCTCAAGGGTCCTATCAATTTCCTTACAAGGCTGCATTTTTGGAACATTCCCCAATCTTACACCAGTGAAAAAGCTAAACTTACATGTTAGGGTCTCTCAACCACTACATCGGATTGACCATGAGAGGCCATCCTTTCCAATCCTACTGTGACTCTCAAAGATACCAAATGATTTTTGACACAAAGAAAGAGATTCCAATGGAGTTGTAGCAATGCATACATCCAACAGAGTTGCACATGGAGGATCTTTCACTCCTCCACCACTCCCTTGCGATTTGGCTAGTATCTCTCCCTTCGTTTGCAACTCTTGTTGCAACATCTCAATGCCTATGAGGAAGTCTCCATCACTTACAAACCTAATACAATTCTTCACACTATTCTTATAGTCGTTGCAACACCTTCCTCAACTTCTTGTTCTCCATTTGAAGTAGCTGATTTATCTCCTTTTAGCTCTTCAATTCTTGCAGTCTTGACCTTTCCTACAGCTGTTCTCTTGTGACCGCTAGATCCCACACTTTTCAATGAAATTTGGAGAATAACATGAAACCAAAAAATGAGTTAGCGCAACATCAGACACAAGGTAAACCACTCTGATATCATTCTGAATTGTAATAGAGGTGAAGGTGGATACTCCAAACCATTGCTTGTCAACAACAAATTATACTATTATAATGTTACACCAAACCAAAAGGACCAACATGCAACACTAGTATCAGTAGAACAGATGGAATTTTCATAACCACTTAATGGAAATCACCCTAACAACCCTTTCACAAACCTGCAATCTCTTCGCATGCTCATGCTACATGCTACATCCATTGCATGATACTGCAAAGTCAAGTGGAAGCTAAGAGAATGCTCTACTACCCTCTAAATGAAACAAAACATGAAAGAACATCACAGCAAATACCCTGACACAATATTTTAACTTGGAGAAACCTGATTTGGAAAGAAAACTCCAATGATGAATCCACTCAAGTGCAGTTTTACAAGTAACAATCCCTCTAGGACTAAGTTGGATGCAAATCAAATCCAGATCATCTAAAAACCTTGTAAATGTCTTCTACAAATACTGTGTGAAATTGTCATAAAAAGACACGTAGCATCAGCTAGTTCTCTCCATTATTAATCTAGCTGATACAATCTACACCTCTGCTCCTCTCAAGTGATCCCTGAAATTTGTCAAAATGAAGTAGTAAATGCAGTTTGGCCACCAACCATCCCTCCAGATCTTAGTTGGATGCCCATCAAATCTAGATCATCTTAAAATCCTATAAATGTCTTCTGCAACCACAATGTAACTGTGCCAAAATGAGACATAAAGTATGCAACTAGTACCCTGCACCATCAATCCAGCCAATAGAACCTTCATATTTGCTCCTCCCAGGTTGCGAACCCTGATATTCCTAAAAATGAAGTGGGAATTGCTTCTTTCCAATGCCTCGCTTCTTTCATCCCCCCTCATTGGCTAATCAGAAGCTGATCAAAATCCCACATCTCCCTATGAAGATCAGCTGGTAGAGAAAACAAAGGAACACTCCCCAAATCTGGAACAACCATGTTAACTGTTTAACCACTGCCTGATTCGCAGAAGAAGATTAAACATCCTCCAGCTCATCCTTAATGGTCGCCAATCGAAGGCAAACAAATGATGTCTTCTGCAAAAGGAATACAAGGACAAGCAGTGCTCTAGTCCATAACAGTCATCGATATAAAGGAATAAAGCCTGCCAAATGTACACAATTCACCACAGCTCTCAGGTGAGGGAAACAGTCATGGCTTTGACAGAATAAATAACTGCTCAGAATGATGTCCATTGTCCAAACTTTGTTCGTCATAGGAAGACAACAAACAAGGCTTATCATGAAGTCAAATGACCACCTGAATGACAAAACTGCCCTCATCATAATCCTCTGATTCGTTCTGGCACAACTACTGTTTATGCAGCAACAAAGAGAAATAATCATGCAGCCAAAAGAGAATTTTACATAACCAATGTATTCTTGTAGTGAAGCAAGTAAGAACTTGCACAAAAACTAGGATATGTCGTGCAGTACCCTGATGATCCAAATGTCTACCCTGTCTGATTTTTCAGATGAAATGAAAAGACATAATATTCTCATGCAGACAGATTTTTTTTCGGATAAAAATATAGTGTGTTATGTTTCTATAAAGAGTCCAATTTTCAAAATACAATTTGGGAAAAGGAATGGCTCAAAACAGGATAGCTTCCATGAGAGGGCAAAAGAGTAAGATAAGGGAAAACAAATAATGATTCAAAATGGATCTGAGAGCAAAGAGCGAGTAAATTGACAACATCTTTGTAGATGGCATCAGACTTTTCCAAAACATCAAAACCAAAAATTTCTATGCACAGAAAATCTCTTTTTAAATAGCAGGCCATGAATGTTGGAGTATATTGGCATGGTGAAAGCCGGTTGACAACTCCTCATTTCATTTCTCTTTGTTAAATTTTGGATCAGATTTATGCCAGGTTACACCGGTACGGGGGGACGTCGGGACGAGTTTCGGGTACGCAAAAAAAAAGGGCCTCAATTTCGGTACGGCGGGGGTACGGCAGCGGGGGGACGAGGGGGGGGGGAGGGGCCAGGAGTGTTTCAATATAATTATATAACATACCAAATTGGTTCTTGAAATCAGAAATACTTGAACATAGCAAAATTTGAAAATTGCAACACGAACATACATACTCATAGTAACTAAGTAACATAATGATAATCATAATCATAAAATTATATTAGTTCTATGATTCTATCAAAGATTCAAAATTCATTGTTCAAAGATGAAATATTGATATTCAAATATCATAAAGATGATCATGATTACAATCAACAATGAGTAGCATGATATCAAAAATGAAAATTATGAATGAGAATGTCAAATGAAGTATATGGGCCTTATGAAGGCTTAGAGGGCCTTATATGGGACCCACATCCTTTTAGGGTTCC
>MU223054.1:2231324-2243156 GCA_018584345.1 Thuja plicata | reverse complement strand
TGTAATATAAGTCATTAAAGTAAATATAATCATTAATATGTATAACTAAATATAATCATTAATTATAGTTGAACATTAAATATTAAATATTAAATTAAGATTTCTATTACATATGCATTGTTATGAAAATAATAATTTATTCTATTAATATAATATATAATAAAAATATTCATCTTATATTATTAAATTAATATTAATATATAATATAATTAATTAGTTACAAATATAATAATATAAACAATAGTAGCAAAATTCAATAATAGAAAATTTAAAATATATTAGAACTATATAAATGTAAAAAGTTGTTAAAAAATAAAGTGTTATCATTGGATAATTGAAATGAAAATATCTCTCCACAAAAAGAAAAAAGCCTCACCCACTACTGTAGCCACATTCAGCCAATAAAAATAGAAATAAATAATTTCTATTACAATATAAAAAAGTCAAAATATATTAAAACTATATCGATAAAAAAGTTGTTGAAAAATACAATGTTCTAATTGGACAATTAATAAAAATAGTAGCATTGCATTGAATGCTATAATATCCTGTCTGGCGGCAGGAACTAATAATGTGTAAACCTAATGACAATGAAGTTGAGAAGCTAGATTGGAAGGAAAAAAAACATGTCAAAAGGGGGGAGATGAAGCTCTCAAGCCTTAGGTTTTCCATCCAAGCCTATTACAAACCTGAGCACGTACACATAAAACCCCATACACTTTTAATTATAAATCGCAATCAAATTTTCATAGTTAAAAACATGATTGGGGTTTGACTCGTAAATGTTTGTTTGACAAAAAGTCATTTACATAAATATGTGTGTGTGTGTGTAATTACAAGCCTAAATGCGTACACATAAAACCCCATACACAATTTTAATAATAAAACCATGAGAAGATTTTTATAGTAAAAAACATGATTGGGGTTTGACCCATATAGGTTTGTTTGACAAAAAGTCATTTACACAAATGTGTGTGTACGTGTATGTGTGTTTGTGTGTATATGTATACATGTATATATATGCATAAATATATGTTTGTGTACATGTATGTTTATGTATATATGTGTGTGTACATACATACATACGTACATACATAAAAATATACATACATACCTACATATATACACACACATGTACACATACATGTACATATATACACACAAACACACATATGTATGTATGTATGTATGTATGTATGTATGTACATTGTGTGTATGTGTACACACACACACACATGTGTGTGTGTACACATACATGCAAGCATACATACATACTCACACACATCTATGTGTGTGTACACATACATGCAAGCATACATACATACTGTATAGAGGACAATGGTGAGCAATGTTAAGGTAGAGATCACTCACTGAGGTCCTATGGTATACATTGGGAAATAGACAACCCAACCTCTTTGTATCCAAGCTTGATTAGCATAACCCAAGATGAAGGGATGCAAATGCCAAACCTATATGCAAAGGGAGGAGGATAAGACCTATTTCTTTTATTAAGGGATTAATGGATTTGACTAATTGATTAATGAACAAGTACATATCTGGAAAGTAACTAAAATGACTAATGCAATAATAGATCTAAAAGAAAAATGCAAGAAGGGAGAAGGAATTGTGCACCTTGAAAGGAATTAGGAGGTTGTGAGCCTTGAAACTACATTTTCCAGCCACCAGGAGGTCACAAACTAAAATTGTTCTAGATCTAATACCCTAGCACCTGTAACTCCCGACTATGAAATTTTGAGCCTCTAAGGAACAAGTTGACTTTTTAGATACAGGTCAAGATTTGACTACACCCCTTTGTTGGCGACTATGTACTTTCTAATTCTGATCTTTGAGATGACCCCAAAAATGCCTGATTCTAGCTCCGCAAATCCTAAAACTTGTTCCTGCACATAGAGAAAGGGAAATTGTTTGTGGAAGGGGCTTGCCTTGGTCAAGCCCCAGTTTAGGAATTAACCTTGAATTGAAATGAAGTAAGGAGTACTGCTATGTAAAAGGGATTAGATCTTAAATGAAGTGTATCATGCAATGTAGATACTCTTACCTCTTTGAATGTGTTCAAGAATGTTGATGCAATAGCTTTGACTCTACACAAAAACCAAAAGGAAATCATGCAAGGAAAGACCTTATGAAGATGTTTTCTAAATCATCATTGAATGATAGAAGAATGAAGAAATGATGCCAATGTCCTTCCAAGAAAATCCTTTGCTTGGCCTCAATGGGGAAGGAATCTTGATCTGTGGAAGAAACATTGAATACTTGAAGACTTGAATGATAGAATGCCACTTGAAATTGTACTTGGAATCTCAATGCTTTGCTTGATTGCGTGCTCAATAGCTACCTTTGTGAATGTATGTGCATGTATATCATAGGTCATAGATCATAGATATCATAGAATGAAAATGAAGAGACGAAGATCCTTTTATAGTGCATCTGGAAACATAATTGCATAGGTCAACCATGGATTTAGAATCCCGGAGAATGCACCAAATAGGACTCAGGGTCCAATCTGGGATCTAAAATGCAGGGGTGAAGTCAAAGTTTGACTTCACCCTTGGGGTTGTAGTTGAAGTTTAACTGCACCCCTCCAAAAAGATGCTTTCTTTTGATTGGAGGGTATAACCTATAAGGTTTGCGGGATCCGGAAGGTCAATTGATTCTGATGTTGGGAGTGAATCCAAGATCATAAAAGGAAGAGGGAATTTTTAAATTGGAGGAAAATTGGTGGGGATTATTAGAAATAATATCCTACCTCGATTTTGCACAAATTGGGGAGGATTAGGGAAGAAACAAGGACCCATATGTTGATAGAGTGTAAATTTAAGTGCAATATGAATCCCAATCAAAGGAACCACACTAAAGTGGGCCCAAAATGATCCTAAATTAAGCACAAATAAAGTGTTTACTTTTTTGGATGATACATTTAGCCCCCACTTTAGTGGGAGTATGAGGAAAACTCGTACTCATGGTAAAGGAAAAGAGAAAGAGAGAAAGAGATGAGAGAGACAAAGATCATGGTGAATGCGAGAGATGAAACATCACTAAGCTTAAGGACCTCAAGCCCCCAAATAAAGGATCTCAAATCAACATATATGCATAGGGATACAAAACAAAAACAAAAGAAAGACAAAGACAATAGACACGCACAAAAATAAAAATAGGGTTATCACTAAAATACCCCAAATCAATTAGTGATGAGACCCCGATCAAACATATCGCATCCACTAATATCATATCCAAGAAGGTATTGCAAGAACATAAGAGATCACAAGGAAAAGAGAAAGAGTGACAAAAAAGATGATGCAAACTCCATGATCTAGCCTACTGGAAAAACCATGAGAGAGAGAGAGAGAGTACGCTAAGGGGCAACTTGAAAATGCTTTGCGCTTAGGGCCATCTTAAAAAAAATTTGCACTCAAGGGTGGCTTAGGAAAGAAGGAATGTGAAACAACATTGTCTTCAACAAGTATAAAAAAGGAGAAGATCAGTCATTTGGAAAATCATTGTCTTCCACAAGGATCAAAAAGGAGATCAGACATGTGGAAAAGCATTGTCTTCCATAAGAATCTGAAGGAGATTAGGCACGTGGAAAAGCATTATCTTCCACAAGGATTTGAAAGGAGATCAGGCATGTGTAAAAGCATTGTCTCACACAAGGATCTATATGTGCATGTGTGTGCGGTAAGTCTAGGGACCATGTGCTAATATATAGAGAGGGACATGCATATGTCCCCCTCCTTATGGTGGAAACATAGATGCCATCATAAGGAAAGAGAAACAAGGATACCTACCTCCATCAATAAGGAGATATCCTTAAATAACAATGTATGCAATAAACTTAGCCAAGAGTGATGACTCTTGTGAGATAAGGAAAATAGATAATTGTGAAAGGATATGTCGCTTTTGGGAAGAGACCCTTGAATGGAAGAGATATTTTTAGCAAGACATATACCCTCAAGAGGAGTTCTTGAACAAAAATGATGTCTTTAGGATGAAGAGGAGTAGGTGAACAAGAATGCTCCCATTTAGCCCCCTATCACTAGGTGAAATAGGGATTATTGATAAAGGATAAATAACTTTGGATCGCGGAGTAAGAATATGTGTTTATAAAGAACATGATTTTGCAAATAAAGAAGAGGTAGAGATAAGGAATACACACCTCTTGTATAAGAGAGAATCGTGAATCAAAATAATGAATTCTTTATAAGAAAAGAATGTCACATGATAAACAAATGCTATTGTACTGAGGAAAGTAGATCCTTAGAAAAAGAGATAAGGATGTACAAACAATATTGCCCCCCCAAAGTATGAAGGAAAGATATAATATAATACACCCTTAATGATTGCCTCAAGATATGCAATTCCAAGTAAAAATAGGTTGCACATGTAATGGAAATCAGACACATTTAAGCTAGAAAAGATATGCAAAGGAAGCAAATCACTAAGGAAGGAAAAGAAGATGATCATTAAATGATAGATATGTCCTTTTAAGACATGTAACATGATGATAAGCAAAGATGTTAGTATCTTGCGTGAATAAAGAGCTTATGCCAAAAGAATGCACTATCCTAAAATGATAACAACTCCAAGAAAATGAAAAAGGGAAGAATGGCACCTTCTATCTACTTAGTGATCAACCTAATCGTACAAGATATACACTTCCAAGTAAGGAAGTGATTATAGGAGGATACTAATCTCATAATGGATAAATATCCAGAACAAGCAAGTCCATACATGGGAGGACATCATAGCATAAAAGAGAGGAGAAAAAAGAGATGAAAGATCCTTCGAAAAAGAGAAAGGAGAGAAATACAATATGCACCCTAAGTGATAGACCCTTTAATAATATGGAACCTCAAGAAAACATAAGATATCAAATCAAGATGAAAAATCCTTATGTAAAACAATAAATCCTTGTAAGAAGGTATATCACACCATCAAAGATGCTAGATCACATTGAACATTGGATGAAAGATAGAGAAAGAAGAAGGGAAGACACTTTAAGCTCCCTAAACAGTTTCTCATGTATAAAATATATGCACTTGCAAGAAAACATAAGGTTGTAGCTCAAGATGTCAATATCCTTGTGTAAAACAACAATTGTATGCTAGCAAGGATGTCATTGTATAAAAGAAACATGCTAATAAAGGGAGAAAAAGGACCCCTGGAAGAAAGAAGAAATCATGATACCTTGCCCTAGTTTATAGATCAAGAGAGAGAATCCTATTATGATACTCTTAGTACTCATTAAGCAAAGACATAATAGAGAGCGTCATAATAGGAAATGACTGGCTAAGGTATATGCATAAAATGTATACTACCTGGTGTTAGAAGAAGTAGTTGTATGTTAATTAAGTCTTGAACAAATTATCTAAATTCAGCACAATCACAAAGAGAGTGTGTATTAGAGTAATGAGAGGAACATGCAAATTCACCATTATAAGTATGTGGGTTGTAACGAATTTTATAAGGAAATCTAATCATAGAATGATAATTGATATCTAGATAGATTCTCCTAGCCAAAATTCCATGGTTACCATAAGGTGAAGTTTCATTAGATGGTATGGGAAAAAGAACATTGAGAGTCAGTTTTGGTTGAGTGAAATTTTTAGCTTGAGGTATATGACATGTTTGAGGAGGATTAGGATTAGCTTTAGGGATATGCTCACTAATTCCTTGATCATGTTGATTATATTGAGAAGTAGAAACATCATCACCCTTACTATATTTATGTTGGGAAGAAGAAGGTGGATAATTTCTTATTTTTGGAGAGAGATCGTCTAGGAAATGTCTAACATTCGCATCATGAACAATGTTTTGAATATTTTGATAATGATCACAAACATTTTTCCATAATATGAGTTTTATTTTGAAGATTAGGTTCATTAACAAAGGCCCTTATGTTAGCTATGTATTGCATGCATTTAGTTAAAATGTGAAGAAGAAACACACATAAAATATTGATAACATTTTTGAAATAAGCCTTATAATGAAGAGATATATGTGTTAACCTCATTGTGCCATATGCAAGAATAACATGAAGTAATATAAATGTAACAAAATGCAACATGATTTGATTCACTCCATTTGTTTGATAAAGCGAGGTAAGAAGGAAGGTAATGACATAAGTAATTAAACACCAATCCAATTTAGGGAGTTCCATGTTAACCACACAAAACTAGGTCCCCAAAGAGGAAAGTAGCAAACATAAGATCTACTATGATGCAAAAGAAAGACAAACTATTGCACACAAAGAATATCTAACCCGCCAAATCAAAAGAAGGTATCATGCATCAGGTTCACCAAAATTTATAGAGGTGAACTCAAGCATATAATGTAAATAGATCATCTAACTATCAAATCAAAAGATAATATGCATGAAAGCGGTGGGCTCACCAAAATGTATAGAGGAAAATGGTGATCAATGCTAAGGTATAGATCACTCACCAAAGTCCTATGGTATACATTGGAGAATAGACAAACCCAACCTCTTTGTATCCAAGCTTTATTTTCATAACCCAAGATGAAGGGATGTCAATGCCAAACCTAGACGCAAAGGGAGGAGGATAAGAACTATTTCAAATGTTAAGGAATAAATGGATTTGATGAATTGATTAATGAACAAGTATATATCTGGAAAGCAACTACAATGAATGATGCAATAATAGCTCTGAAAGAAAAATGCAAGAAGGGAGAAGGAATTGGGAGGTTATGAGCCTTGAAACTGCAATTTCCAGTCACCAAAGGTCACAGACTGAAACCGCTCTGGATCTGGGACCTTGGAAAATGTAACTCCCAACTATTAAATTGTGAGCCTATAAGGAAAAAGTCAACTTTTTAGGTATAAGTTGATATCACCCCTATGTTAGCGATTGTGTTTCTTATTTTGATCTCTCAAATGACCCCAAAAATACCCAAATCCAGCTCCACATATCCTGAAACCTATTCCTGCACATAGATAAAGGGAAATTGTTTGTGGAAGGGGAGTTTTCCTTGGTAGAGCCCTAGTTTAGGAACTAAACTTGAATTTAAATGAAGTATGGAATGATGACATGTAATAGATATTAGACCTGAAATGAAGTGTATCATGCAATGTAGATAGTCTTACCTCTTTGAATGTGATCAAGAATGTCGATGCAATAGCTTTGACTCTACACAAAAACCAAAAGGAAATCATGCAAGACAAAACCTTATGAATATCTTTTGTAAATCATCATTGAATGATAGAAGAATGAAGAAATGGTGCCAATGTGTTGGCAATGGGCCAGTGTCCCTCACAGGATTTGCGACATGGTTTAAAAACATCCTATGGATTCTATAAGTCTAGTATTTGTATTGGGCATTAATAGGTCGATCTTTTGGTGCAACGACAACCACTACTTGTGACAAGTGGTATTAGAGCTTGGGCATAGGTTTGAATAAAACAAACCATGATGAGTAGTGATGTTGGGAGGGGGATTGTTGGTGATAGGCCAGCCTCCCTCATGGGATTCATGACTTGGTTTAGCAACTGCTTGTGGATTCTATAAGTCTAGTGATTGTACATCGGACATTAGCAACTCGATCTTTTGGTGCAACAACAACCACTACTTGTAACACAATGTCCTTTCGAGAAAATCCTTTGCTTGGCCTCAATGGGGAAAGAAGCTTGATCTATGGAAGACACCTTGAATACTTGAAGACTTGAATGATAGAATGTCAATTGAAATTGAACTTCGAAGTTCAATGTTGTGCTTGATTGCTTTCTCAATATTTTCCTTTGTGAATGTATGTGCATGTATATTAGAAGTCATAGATCATAGATATCATAGAATGAAAATGAAGAGAGAGGGAGATCCTTTTATAGTGCTTTCAAAAATATAATTGCACAGGCCGACCATGGATCTGGAACCCCAGTGCATCCACCAAATAGGATCGAGGGACCGATTTGGGATCTAAAACCCAGGGTTAAAGTTGAAGTTTGAATTCACCCCTGGGGGGTGCAATCAATATTTGACTGCACCCCTCTAGAAAGATGTTTTCTTTTGAATGGAGGGTGTGGGCTTTAAGGTTTGTGGAATCTATAAGTTAAATTAATTCCGATGTCAGGAGTGAATTCTAAGACCACAAAAGGAAAAGGGAATTTTACAATTTGAGGAAAATAGGGGAGGATGCTTAGAAATAAGATCCTTCCTCTATTTTGCACAAATTGGGAGGATCAGGGAAGAAACAAGGGCACATATGTTGATAAAATGTATATTTAAGTGCAATATGAAGCCCAATCAAAGGAACCATACTAAGTGGGCCCAAAGTGATCCTTAATTAAGCAAAAATCAAGTGCTTACTTTTTAGGATGATACATTTATCCCCCACTTTAGCGTAATTATGAGGCTACCTCATACTCGTGGTAAAGGAAGAGAGAAAGAGAGAAAGAGATGAGAGAGATAGAGATAGAGATTGTGGCGAATAAGAGAGATGAAACATCACTAAGCTTAAGGAAATCAAGCCCCCAAACAAATTATCTCAACTAAACATCTATGAACAAGGATACAAAATAGAAAGAAAATAAAACCAAAGACAATAAACACACACAAGAAAGAAAAAGAGATTTAGCACTAAAAGACCCCAAATCAATTAGTTAAGAGACCTCAATTGAACATATCCCATTCAATAATATCATATTTGGGAATCTATTGCAAGAACATAAGCCATCACAAGGAAAAGGGAAAGCGTGACGACAAAGATGATGCCAACTCCATGATCTAGCCTACTGGAAAACCCATGAGAGAGAGAGAGAGAAATTTATTATTTATACACCTGTTTGCCCCAAAAATAACCTAACTTATCTTTACACTCAACAATAAAATACAATTTCTAGTGGCCGGTACTACCTGCACCACGCTACAACCTCGAGAAGAACAAAGGTCTAACATGTCAGAAGAATGAGACAAGAAAAGAGGTATGGAAGAATCAGCCTCAAGAAGAGAGCCAGAGGGAGAATAGAAGGAATCTGATCCCTCAAGGATCGAGGCTACATGCATCATTAATGTAAAAAGTGGCTCACTATCTCCAATGCGCCAGGTGTTATGCAAGAGGGGTGCCTTGGGAAGACCACTTGTCAAAACCATCCCTCTAGTTGACATGCCTTGCTAGGGTTACCTACTTTCTGACACCCTTATTAACTGCCTGATAGTGACCGGTCGGCTCCGAGGATTCTAGACACGGGTCACCAAAAGAATACAAAACTATGGACCCAGAACTCTGGGATCCGGGAGCTTGCGCTCAAAGAATAAAGAATGTTCAAAATGCATCCTACTGGTAAAAACCTCTGGAATCCAGAGAACCTTATTGTCTTTTACTATTTTTAAAACCTTCCAAAACTTGGCTTATGCCATCCTCATCTATGTCCTTAATGCCCTCCCATTGGCCATGGACAACCTCAAGTTTCTCTTCAACCTCTCCAGCCCCATTCCAGAACTCATCCACTATCTTCAAGACATCATGTGCCTAGAGCATCATCTTGGATAGTCTTAATAACCTTCCTTTGTTAAAGTCCCTAAAAGACTGATATAGGGACTCCATGTATTCATCATACTTACTGAGGACATAATCCTCTAGGGTGCATGATCCGGTGGTGAAGGGGTTGACTTGTGACACCCTTACCTCAAATTCTTGAAATAAGCCGAAAGGATATTGGGTAGAAGTTACCTTCTCTTTCAGGGCCTTAACTAGTTCCTTGCATACCTCAATCTTGAGGTCAAGTCTGGAGTACTAGGCCCGAAGGGAATCATATGATTCATCTCCCAAAATTCCTACCTCTGTGATGACTTCTTCCCCGGCGTTAAAGACTTCATCCAACTCGACCTTCCATTTTTCATACTTTTCTAAGGCTTTCTCCCACACAACAGCGGAGGCATTCTCCTGACTGAGGAGAATGTTAATTTGATAGAGATCCGGGAGTGACACCACTAAGAATTTCCTTATGGCAACTACCTACTTGGTGATCCACCCATCCATAGCTTGGGCCTTCTTCTTCATGGCCCTTAGAGAATCCACATCACCCTGTGCAAGTGGCAATCCAGAGGTAGAAGCTTTCGAGTGGACCTTGGCCAAGGGCTGTGTAAGTTCTGCCAAAAGTATGAGGAGATTTGCATTGGTCTCTTTTTCCTCCTTCAACTTCTGGGTCTGTTTATTGTACCAGGCCTCCACTACTTTGGTGGCCTCCCTCAGCAGGTTCAACTCGCCATGTTTATCTCTCCTTCCCAATGTTACCTTTGTAATAATATAATCCTCAGGCCTTACCACCATTGCATCTGCATCTGGGGGAGGTGTTGCGATCACCACAACTATACTTCATGCTAGACCAGTCCGAAGGGTATGGACCGTCTGAGCCTTCTTAGGCTTCTTGGCCTCTACATTTCGGGCCATCATTTCAGCCAAAGAAGGAACACCTGTTGCTACCGCCGGGGCCTTTCTCTTTCTTGATTCCACCAACCATTGGGGTAGTTAGGGCGGATTTACTATTAAGACCTCGATATCAGAATTCCCTTCAGAATCTGGTAGTGCGTTCTCGGTATTCGCAGTGTCATCAAGTTCTTTCTCTTGTTCCTGTTCATGTTCCTTCTCTCCGGAGGCCTTGGTATTTTCTGCCAGGTTGGCGTCCTCTTTCATGATGTTTAGGGTTTCTTCTTTGTCGACGTCCACATCACCTGCATCCTCGAGGATTCCCCATCCTTCTCAACATCGGGTGAATTAACATTTGTATCTTCAGGGGTTCTGCCCTCATCCTGATACTATTATTCTTCCTTTTTGACTTCATTTTCTGGAACATCTTCCTCCATTGAAACATTTTCTTGAGGTGGCTAAGGTATCAGGCCAAGATTCAGTGTTTGGGCCACCGTGATTACCTCACCGAATGTACTCTGGGGCATTTGGTCACCCGGACTAACCAAAGGTGTTTGGAGAGTGATGAATGGGGGTACGATTGATCCTGTGGTTCTAATTTCCCCAGTCATCAGTTGCTCATATGTTGTTTGCCTTGGTTCATCCTTGGTCTCTTAGACTGGTGTTTTCTCTCACTCCTCTTGCTCCTTTTGTGTTTCCTCCTGGACTTCCTACTCTGTGGAAGCTTCTTGCTCTGGGACTTCCTTTTCAGCGGGGATCTCCTCTTTTTCCTGAGCAGTGATCTCTTCTACCACGTGATCTATATCCTTGTGTAGGTTCATGAGCTCATTTACCCTGAAGACATCATCAAAATCGTCATGTGGGGAGAGGTATCTGAAATATTCTCAAGTTCGGGGGAATCTGAACTGACATCTATTTGGGGCATGTTAGGCATATCGGGGCCTTCGTCTGTGCTCGGGGTGGGTTTCACCTTCTGCTTCTTCTTCCTTTGCAGTGGGACCCCAACATTCAAAATACTTGTAGACTCCACCTTAGTGAAAGTCTTCTTGCTCATCATTATGGCCAATGACAGGGAACTTGCCGAGTGAGCAAATGCTACTGGAGTTGCGAGGAGGCCCTGGGAAAGTTGTGCGCTTATCTTATGGCTTGCTAGCCTTGATGCCTCCATTTTCTCTTGTAATTGTACCATTATGTGGGGCAGACCCTGGGGAGGTACCTTAGTCGGGGTACCCTCTGTAGATGTCTAAAATCGTCCTTATATTAATTTAATTAATATTCCCATAACATTATAGTTAATTTTAATTAAATATATTTGTTATATTCTCCTATCTATTTAATTAAATTTATTTAATTAAATATGATTCACTTTCCTTAGTATTTGAATTTAATTTAAATACTACCCCTTTTAATGTATTAAATCTTATTTAATACATT
>MU223054.1:2157908-2214493 GCA_018584345.1 Thuja plicata | reverse complement strand
TCACCATGAGGTAACTAATCAGATTATTCTTATGAGTCAAGAAGAAAATAGAATGAATGTGGAACTCATTGAAAGAATACAAATTATCGGTGAACTAAGAGAAGAGAATGAAAAACTAAAGCATGAGGCTAGAATTCTACAACACCATAATGATATGATTAAGAGAGCTAAAGAGAGTACAAAAAGGATGGATGAATTCTTGAATGCACAAAGAAGACCCAACACCAACATTGGACTAGGGTACACGGAGCATGGAGAGTCATCAAATGAAGATGATCCAAAAGATCCCTACACCAATCCTAGACCAAGAAAGTTGACATGTAATCACTATGGAAAGAAAGGCCACACCTCAAATGTCTACAGGAGAAAAGAAAAAGGTATTCCTAAATCCACATTTACATTCATTGGACATTGTTATAATTGTAGCAAGAAAGGACATAAAGCACATGAATGTAAATCAAAGGTGAAAGAACCAAAGAAGGAAACCTATATGGATAAGTATTGTCCCACCTATAAAATGCATGGGCACACATCTCTTGAATGCAGGAAGAAGAAAATTGAAGCATGGAAACCCAAAAATGAAGAAAATGGATATAAAATGAGAAGGGTCGGTAGTTCATATGTTTGGGACTACAATACATGGATAAATGCACAACATGTGGTAGATATGGCCACATTGTTGCAAACTGCATGAGACTATGGACCATAAGGTCTAGAGACTGGACCAACCTGGGAATGACATGTTTGCACTGTCATAAGGTTGGACATCTAAAGAAGGACTGCAAAGACCGAATAATAGAAACCACCACTTTTGCAAATGGTAACACCATTGAAGACATCAAGAAAATGAGAAAGAAAATGTGGAGGAAAGCTTCAACCACTGAGGAAGCTAGACCAAGCAATGCAGTAGGTGACACCTCATCCCATGGATCTAGTGACATCACCACCCCCACCTAAAAGATGAACAAGTATGGAACTGCACTACATCAAGTCATATTTTACATCAATTCCATTAAACAATTGATAGATAGTCAAAATATGCATATTATGTTACTTGTTACAATTATGAGAAATCAGCCCCACTGGTAAACACATACCAAAAATCATCGGTAAATTCAAAGGATGTGTTGTTTACACTTACCAAGAATTGTCAGTCAACACATAAAATGGGCAAGTTGCTAATGTAACCCAACAGCCGTCGGTAAGGAAGCAAAGTTATAAAAGTTTTCATGATACAACACCGATATCTGTCGGTGAAAGAAATAATCTTAACAAGCCATCCTGAGCATCCTGTCAACACCGAGAGTGTTATTTGAAGAGTCTTCCTGATGAACTCCATCTTCATGACCCAATAAGTTGTTGAGCATTTATGACAGACTTAGGGCAAAAGTCTATAAATACTCGACGGGAGCACTTCATTTTGCACACGTGATTTGAAGAGAAAGAGAAGAGAAAAAATAGAGCAAAAATAGATCAGATAGCAGAGTGACCTCAACTCGATCCTACACACTCCAAACATATCACTCACCAGTCATGCAGATCGAAGTAAGTACCAGAAATACCAAAGAACTTTGTTATCATTTACGAAAAATCCCTAAATTTGAAATACGATGACAACCACTTCAAGAACCGTGAAATTGAAGAATGAAGTTAAGTAAATCAAGAACAACACTTATGTGGAACCCAAGTATAAGATATGCCCAGAGATTGTATCGCAACCTGATGATTCTGGTGCATTTTCAAAAATTCCACCTAGGGTTTTGCTGATAGAAGACATAAGGTCTTATATTCACTGCAAGATCACTGAGATAGGTGATCTAGAGATAGACCAAGCTTACAAGAAGCTGTGTGATGATCAAGGAAACCTAAAAGAAGAGCATAAGCATCTACAAGTTAAAGGGATAACAAATGGCCTATATTTCTCGAGGGTTTTCAAAACCAGCTAGATTAGGTTATTTTTGAGTAGAATGCATGACCAAAAGTTGTGGTTAGATGAACCTAAGAAAATCACTAAGGATGTGTTACATGCTATAACTGGTTACCCGATAACTGACAAATCTAAGGTACACAAGCATCCCTCCAGGCCAGAAGTTGAAAAAATCACAAATGCTATGTGGGATAACAGAGGACTCAAGGTGAACACCATCACCAATAAGGAACTGAGGTTTGGTGCATGTGTAATACATTACAAGATCTTACAAGCAAGAAAAATAAACAACATTGCATCAACAACAATAAGCACAACTTACAAAATAGTCACAAAGGGAATACAGATGGATCTATGTGAGATCCTATTGAAACAACTTGATGAGAATATGACAACAATCATGTCACAAAGACTAACACATGTAAGTTTGATTCACTCATCATGTGTATATTATTTTACTTTCAAGAATAATTTCCTTCAGTAAGCAAAGTAAAGTGGGATACTACAAAGCCAATCACATTGCAGATTAGTGACCTTATCAAGTCAGTAGGTGACAACTTTGATTCAGTAATGACTGGATACTTCCTTGAATTCAAGGAAAAGATGATGGAAAGAGTGAGGGTCCCTGAGCAATTGATTGAAAAACATAGGGATGAGATATGTTTTATGGTGGATACAGATTTCACTCACATAAAACCATTTGTACCAAGGACAGCCAGGTTAGCGCCTCTTGACTATGAGATTAACATAGATCAAACAACCAATGCAATTGATGCATTGATAAATGAGCCACATAACAGTAAACAACAAAGATTTGGCACATATGATGAGGCCAAGTCCAAGATAAAAACATGCCTAGTCATCAAGAAGACCGTCAACAAGAAGAACAAAATGGTTAAGAAACTTGAAAAGATTCTATCGATAAATGAGGAGAAAAAAGAACAAACAGAGGAAACTAAGGAACAGGGTACCATCAATGAAGGACAGGATGAGAAATAATAAGATTCTGAGGCTACTAAATCTGACACACCTCCACCTCCTACAAAGAAACCAATATCCACATCAGCTCAGAGAACAGGAAGCCAAACTGTAAAGGCCACTACACCTCTCAAGAAAGGTCAAGTGAGGACCTATAAGAGGGAGGAACAAACAAAGGAGAAAACTATGAAACCAACGCCTATAAAAAGGAGGAAAAGAATGGTCAGGACCAAAGTTGACATTGAAGATTCCAAAGAGGATGAGCCTGATGTAAATAAGAAAAATTTTCTCACGAGAACAATTGATGAAATTGCCGAGTCAATTGCTACAACAGGTACAATGACTGATAGGAAAATCAGATAGTGGGATAAACTTGAGCCAGAGGACCAACATAAGATACAAGATGCAATAATCAGGGCAATGGTAAAATTCAAATATGTACCAGTAGAATTTATAAGCCATATACCCAAAGAATTGGGTGATAGAATTTGACAACAATGGCCATATGCTCTACACACCGAAAAGGAAGCAAGGGAGAGGGTACTTGTCACACTTATGCCTCCTGAATCAAAGATGGAAGACATCAAAGAAATAATGAAGAAGCACTCAAGTAAATTTGTAGCTAAAATAAGAGCTTACAAAGTGCTAGAAGATAAATTTATAGAGCTGGACAACATGACCGAGGCTAAATGGAGACAACTCCTAGATCTACCTGCAGAGTCAACAAGTTGTGAGAATCAATTACTTCTCATCGAAACACCTCATGTAGAGGAGGAGAAAGATAAGGCAAGTCCTAAGCACATTGCCTTGGATAATGTAGATAATGCTGAGCAATTGACCTAGACAAAGTCATGGATGATCTTGACATTCAAGACATCGCTCAGTATGATTCAGATAAAGATCCATAGAAAGAAGATGATGTCATTTTCATATCTCTTAAGGATCAAATCAAGAAACAACAATTGGAGACCCAAGGAAACAAGGACATGGATGTTGCTGAGGAAATATGGCCAAACACATCAATTATTGACATCACAGGTCTGGACCCTGCCGATCAACTACAAAAAGATGAAGATGTCACTGCTCAACAGGATCAAACCGATGAGTAGGACACACTTCTAGATGCAACACAAGTGGGAACACAGAATAACATACCAGTATTGATGAAGAAAATAGATTTGCTAGAAGGAAATGAAGAGTCAAATGCAACAGATACAAGCATACCCAAAGACAAGGGTGATGCAGAGGCAAAGGACACAACTGATGCACCAAAGGATACAACTACAGAACAAGCTGCAACTGATGATCAAAAAGACAAGTCTAATGATTTGAATAAAGAAGAGGATAAAAAAGTAGAAGAAGACAAGCAGAAGAAAAAAGGTGAAGAGGCAAAGATAGATGACCAGAAGAGAAATCTACAGAAACACCCAAGGTTGATGGAGAGACATCTTCACCAAATTGACAGGTGAATCCTGAGCAGAAAACACAAGAAGATTCTTCAACAAAGCCTTCACCAAGTGCCTCTAAGAAGACAAATGAACTAGCAATGGTAGTTTACACATCTTCAACACAAATCTCAAGGAAGAAGAAAAACAAGAATAAAAATCCATTGACTTTGGATGAAATCATTGAGATTCCTACTTGTGATCCCAGGACATTGGATCCAACTGAATTAAAAAGTAAGCAAGACTTTGTGAAAGGAAATCCATGCAGGACAAGTTGAGAAAAGTCACCAAGGAAGCTAAGGTACTTGAAGTTGCACGAGGAATACTTCAACAAATTGTACCTAATATAGATGTTGATCAAACAGCCCCCATGCATGATCAATTAGTGGTTCTCACTGATGCAATCACATCTCAAAACATAGATGCTGAGAAGGCTATGGAAGAAAGACTTGAACAAAAATATGAGTTCAAGTTAGATGAAAAGATAAGCCAAGAAGTGGCTCTTCAAAAGGTTAATCTTTCTAAACTGGTAAGAACAGTAGACCCAATAATCTCAGAAGATATAATCTTGATACAAAAATTATGTACGTTAGATCAACTCACGAAGGAGTATACTGACAAGATAGCATAGATTGATGCTGATCTTCAAACAAGTGCATAGAGTCTCACAAACAGTGAAGAGGAAATCAAATTGCACAATGAACAACTCAAGCAAGCTCAAAAGATAAGACAAGACATCCACATTATAGAAACCAAGTTCAGAGATGAGGTAAATGAGCTTCAAGCACAACTCTTATCGACACTCTCATTATTGCAAAACCATATGACAGAGGCAAGGGAACTTATTGCCACACTAGAAATGTCTGTCCTAGACAACATTTATGATATGCATGCACAAATAGAGCTAGAGCACATGGAACTAGAACTCCTCAAAGAAAAATGGGAGAAAATGCTCAAAGATATCAAGAACACCCACTCCCACATTCTTGACACATTGTAAGTTACACATTTTTGTCACATTTTTTTGATAAATTGTAAGTTGTACATTTTTGTCATGAGTATCAAATAAAGGGGAAATGATATGTACGGTCAATAGTAAAAGGGGGAAATGAAAGGAAGAAATTATTTGTACTGTCAATCATTTGAAAGAGCAAAGAATAGGGGAATGTATAGTATAAAGGCAAGTATACATGTACATATACTTATACTAGATCGATGCATACAGTTAGGAGGAGTCATATAATGACAAGGATATATACATGGTGTACATACTAAACACTTTAGTATTATGCACATATCAGTTTTTGATACTAATGTCAAAAGGGGAGATTGAAGACATTATATTTTTCCATTAGTATATGCAAGGAAAAACATGATCTACACCATTGGTTTACACTACACCGATAGATAGGGCACAACACTACTTGATGCCAAGGTTACCAATACTACCAAGTACAAAGCATCCTGACAAACACTATTTAGTGTTACCTGATGACAAAAAGGACAAGGGAACCCAATGAGTAACCAATAGTGCAACCTGATGAAACAATCAAAGAGTGGAACCTGATAGATGAAGGGAACCCGATAATCAGTTCAATGAAGGAACACCGATAGAATTTATGTTCACACCGATGATCAAGAACCGACAGTCAGTTACATCCCACAAAAAGTGGATCTGACTTTCCACGTCAGATAAATCACTAAAGTTTTATATTTATCTTCTTGATTTGTTTTAAATCCATTATGTGTGGAGAAATAAATGCAATTATTATTGTTTTAATAAGTATAACTATTTTAAAACATTCAAACTAAAGGATCAAGGTCAAGTTGTATACCTTGGATCAAGAGTTAACATTGTAATGTGTGATTCTAGAATAGGTCAAATACTTGTATAAATAGATGCTCAATCAATTATGAACATGTTGTTCAATGATGATTGTAGCAACTGAGAGCATCTAAGGACCAGACAAGAGAATTCATGTAACAACACAGACAAAGATCAAATCAGTTGTCAAGAATAGAACACAGGATATCGACGAGTAGGAAAAGGTATTAATCAATCACTATAGGTGATATTCATATTCTGTGAGATTTAATGGATCTGTAATAAAAAATTATAGATTGCATATAGTTAGGTCAAACATATTTTACACATTCTAACAAGTGGGGTACACTTAATAAATCCTTTCAAGGAAGGTGGACTTAACAATCCTATTGTAAATCTCTTAACCGAGTGCACAATTCATTAGTGTTGTTAAAATCTCTTAACAAAGTAGATCCTAATAGGTCTCTACATTAATACTCCTAATAGGGTAGATCATCAGAAGTGATCAATTGTAAGCCTTTACCAACTCCCTTCCATTCTGTAGATAGTGAAATTTTGTGGGTGCCATCCCCATCATAGTTTTTACTTCCTAACAGGAGTTTTCTACGATATCATCTCTTGTGTTATGTGTATATTAATTTCATGAATGTTTCTATGAATGTTGCATATAATTAAGTTTATGAATAAATACTACATGCATAAGAAAGAACATAAAAAATGGTCGGTAATACAGTAAAGATTATTTACTAATGATGAAAGGTGAAAAAAGTTAAAAGTTTTAGAGGTACTCATTCGCCCCTCCCCTCTCAGTACTACTTCCCATTAATCCCAACAATAACTTCACACCACTATTGGATTCCTACTTCAAAACATTCAAGAATAAGATGTAGAAGAGGATGAGAATCCCTGCACAATTAGTTGAAAAATACAAGGATGAGATATGTTTTGTAGTTGACACCGACACAACACTCATCAAAGCTGCCAACCCAAGAACAACATCGTTACCACCATTAGACTATGAAATTGACATAGATCTAGCTACAAAAGCTATTGAAGCCCTACTGAATGAACCAATTGACAAATCATTAAGCAGATTTCGCACATATGAGGAAGCCAAGTCAAGAATTAAGACTGGTTTAGAAGTCAAGAAAACAGGAAGGAAGAAAACAAAAATGGTGAATACACTTCAGAAGAAACTCTCAGTAACTAATGAAGAGTTGGAACAATTAGTAGACATCACTGAGGAACTAACACCCATCGGTGAAAGTAAAGAGTTAAGTGATTCAGATTCTACAAAATCAAATGTAGAGCCACCAACGGTGAAGAAAATGAAAGCTACTACAGTAACGTCTACATCTAGAACAAGGAGAAAAAAAACAAAGGTAGACTCACCACCATTAAAGAAAGGCAATGTAAGGACATATATGAAAAGAAATCCTAAAGCCTCAACCGAGCCAAGACAACAAAAGAGATATGTAAGAGGAAGACAAGACAAGGATGATACTGCAAAAGTTGAAAGAGATCAAAGAATCCAAGAAGAAAAGGAAAAAATACCAAAGACAATTGATGAAATGGTAGACTCAATTATCAACACAGGTAGTATACAACATCATAAAATTAGACAATGGGGAACTTTGTCTACCGAGGTTAAAAAAAATAGAAAAGGAAATCATTAAGATGATGGTAGCTTACAAATATGTACCTCTCCAATTTAGCAATCATATTCCACAGGAGCTACAAGACAAGATATCAGCTAGGTGGAAATATGCATTTCACATGGTGAAACAGATGAGAGAGATCCCTAGTTGCATTCATGCCCATTTCCACAATTGAAGAAATTGACTCAACAATGAAGGAGCACGCAAAAAAAAATTCTGCAAAAACCAGAGCATACAAAGTATTGTAGTATAAGTTAGAAGATATTGACATAGAGAGCAATAATATTTGAACTAAAATATTTAATCCACCCAAGAAGATATTGGCTCTAAATGAGATTTCTCACACCGAGGAGAAGGAGGCCACACCAAGCCCCGAGCACATATTCATCAACGACACTAAACATGTCAATCTTATTGACTTAACCATAGAGGCAAGTAAGGCCATTATTGATATTCCTCAAATATTGCAATCATTAGGAGAAACACCAGACATAACTATAAAAGATATCACTCATGGTGATTCTAATAATGATGCCAAGGCTGATGAAGATGTCAATATTGCAAATGAGAAAACAAATGAAAAGGACACTACTGATGTTGCACATGCACTTGTACCAGGTAATATACCTTTATTGATATAAGCAATCAATATAATGACTAAAGCAAAGCATACAAGAACTGAGCCCGAAGAAAACATACCAATAAACAAAGGTGAGGAGCAAGGGGAGAAGATAGATAAAAGTGGAGAGCACAAACTGATTGATGCACCCACTAAGGACAATGGAAAGGTAGAAAAGGCTACAAGTCAAGAAAAGGTTGAAATAGAGACATCTACAATCGACCAACAGGTACTGACTGAGCAACCTAGCCAAGGAACCACACCTCCCAAGCAATCAAAGACATAAGTTGAGCAAGAAAAGGCTCTTGCTATAGTACCTCACTCCCCTGCATCAAGAAATATTAAGAAGAAGAAGAAGAAAAATAAAAGTAAAGCCCTTGCCACACTAGATTAGATCATAGAAATACGCGACTGTGATCCAAGAACACTTGATCCTGAGTCATTGACAAGGTATGGGGAGCTATGCAAAAGAAAAGAACAACAGGAAAAGCTCTGACAAGAAAACAAAAATTCATAAGTCCTAGAAAGAACAAAGGAGATTCTATTGTAGATAGCCCCTGACGCCAAGATTGATCAAACTGAACCCATCATTGATCAACTTGTAGTTCTTACTAAGGAAATCACACAACAAAATGTAGATGTTGAGAAAGTCATAGAGGAAAGAGCAGAAGAGAAGTATCACTACAAACTCATAGAGAAAATCAGCCAAGAAGTGGCAAAGAATAAGGTGAAACTTTCTGAACTAGTAGCTAAATTAGAACCTGTTATTTCAGAATTAGTTACCTTAGTTTAAAAGTTGTGCACTCTTAAACACTTCACTACCAAGCATAGTGAATAGATAACTAAGTTAAATGAGGATCTAAAAGCTAGTGCACTAAGTCTTTCAACTGATCCAAATGCATTCCAACTGCATTATGAAAAGCTTGTTGAATCTAAACGGTTAAGACTTGAAATACAAAAGGTAGAAAGCAAAATTAGAGATGAAGTAACCAAGCTACAAGCCATGTTACTACCGAATCCCACATTATAGATAACACACATGACTACAATAAAGACTCTAATTGCCACCCCAGAGATGTCAGTAGCAGAAAGAATTTATGACATGCACGCTCAAATCACTTTGGAGAAAATGACCCTAGAGCACTTAAAGTAGAAATGGGACAAGCTAATGGCAGCCATTTAGCAATCTCATTCACACATAATTGACAAGCTGTAATTTTTACATCTTTGTCATTACTTTCAAAAAAGGGGGAAACATGTACATACATTGTATCTACATACCGAGAAATGCACAAAGGGGGAGTCATTTTAAAGGTAAAACACTTTGTGTATATATTGTACATATCAATTTTTGATACTAATGCCAAAGGGGGAGATTGATAATCCTTAAAGGATCAGAAGTTTTCATTAGTATACAAACAAACAGTTTTGGTTGGTCGGTCATGATCACCGAGCGACAGTACTCACCGAGTGACAAAATTCACCGAGCGCAGTGGTCACCAAAATGTTTTGAACACTAAGCAGTATATCAACTAAGCACTAGTATATAGAGACATCACTGAGAACCAGTCTAGAGAGACATCACCAAGCACCAGTCTACACCGAGAGACAACATTTCACTAAGAAAAGAGGACCTTATCTACATGTCAGTTAAATCACTTTAATCTTTAAAATATGTTTTTTCTTAGTTGGGCAACCATTTCTTGTGGATCAAGAAAAATGTTAATTATGAATGTAATTAGTTAACTGATTATATTCATGCAAACTAGGAGATCAAGGTCAAGTTGTAAACCTTTGATCTTAGAGTTTTTCAAGAAAAGCATGAAACCTAATTAGGTCAAAATCTTGTATATATAGATGTCATAATCAATCAAGAACATGATGATTGTAGCCACCAAGGACATCTATGGATCAAACATAGAGTTTCATGCACAAGGACAAATAAAGAAGAATTCAATTCATCAAGAACTACATATAAGGCTACCGAGCATAACAAAGGTATTATCCATCACAATAAGGTGATATAATTTTGTGTACTTAATGCATCTGTAATCAGCAATGTAAGATTGCAACAATCAGGTCATATATTTTGTTACTCTCTAACAATAGTAGCAAGCATTAAAATCCTTTCACAAGGTAGACTTAATAGTCTTTTTGTAAATTTCTTAACCGAGTGCACACATACATTGTGCTGCTTAAATATCTTAACCGAGTAGACTTAACAAGTCTAACATGTTACTCATAACAGGGTAAGGTCATCATAAGTGATCACAACTTGTAGCCCTAACATGCACCTTCCATTCTGTAGATAGTGAAGCTTTGTGGGTTTCATCCCCATCACAGTTTTTACCTTTTAACAAGGGTTTCTGTGTTATCAATACTTGTGTCATGTGTAAATGAGTTTCATGAATGTTTCAATGTTTGTTTACATGAATTTACATTTATGCTATGATATTGCATGCATGAAGTAGAAAAGCTACAATGGTCAGTTATGCAAGAAATGAGTACTAACATTTAAATTGTAAAATTTTTTAAGGGTACTGATTTAACCCTCCCCTCTCAATACACACCCTTCCATTATTCCAACAATAACCACGTAGGTTCTTCCCACATCAGGGGCATGCATAACTTGCATCAAGAATCACCATAATTGGCTGAAACAATGGAACACCAAGGCGAACACAAGGCTATAGTCATAGTCAAACACCACACAAGGGACCATTATTCTCTACTGTTAGAGTAATAAAGTGATTCCACTTATTAATTAAATCTGATTGATTTACTTATTAAGTCACTTATTATCTCTATTTCACTTAAGCTAAACCTTAGGCATATAATAATTAATTCTTTTATTAATTATTATTATGCAACCTAGAATTTTTCCTTTTAGGGTTTTGATCACCTTCATAAGGTTTGATCTCTTTATATTTTACATTCCCTTTCTGAACGAATATTTGGTCTTTCAGAACTTTTTTGTCTCCAAGCTTTACTTTTGTAATAGGTTATTTTACATGCAAATGATCTTGGCTTATGAATTATTTGAATTCTAACATGGTATCAGAGCCTTGCTGCTACTGCTTGTTCTTGAGTTTTTGAAGTTTCTTGAGCTCCGAGGGTTTCAAGGTTTTTCTGCATTTTTTTGTGTGGATCTGGAAGGGATTTTTTGTTCGGAGTACTTTGATCACAAACCGACCTCATCGATGTGCTCAAAATGCCCCAAAATCTCTATTTCCATATAAGGCATGACTATTTTGGCCAAATTTGCATTATGAGGCATTTTTTTGCATATGCCCATTTTATGGGCACAAAAATTGAGATGGAGGCAAGAATTTTTATTTTTTTAAAAAAATCTGAATTTTTTTGAAAAAAAAGATTGTTTTTTAATGCCTATGGGCCCCACAGGGTCCACGTAGGCCAAGGCCACAGGATCCTCAAGGCCGTGCATGCATCCAAGTGAGCCACGCAGGCCCTCAAGGTGGTTGTGCAACCCCCAAGGGAGCCGCACTGCCCCCAAGGTGGTTGCACAACCCCCAATTTATCTAATTTTGTCGTCTTGCAGATTTTTTTGCGTATCAAAGTCAAGGTTCCATTTTGCTCTCCGTTTACTATATCTTGCTCCTCCAGACTCCATTTTTTGACTTTCGCATGACATTGGAAAGCTGGTTCTGTTCTCCTTTCTTCTTCTATGGGTCTCACACCCAGAATTTTCTTCATGTACATTTTATTCAATTATTTTCTTTATGGCATTCTGGTAGAAATCTTGGATGTTTTAGGTCCTAGGATCATTTCCTTTCTAAATATTGTAGACATCTATTTCTGTAGCTTTTCTTATTTGCAAACACACTGAAATAAAGTGCCATCTAATGCAGGTTTGGGATCTTACACATTTTTTGCTTGATTGCACTCACACTATTTTATAAAGTGCCATGGGAGGTATGATGTTTTCCTTGTTTTCCATCTACCCTTTTCAAGTGAGTTTTCCTTCCATGACATTAGCCTTATTATGTGTGTCAAGTGAGTGTTCCTTCCATGACACCATCCTTTATATGTGTTTGTACATTCTTCATCATGCAGTGTTTCTTGGCAATTTGTTTCAGTGTACCTATCATGCCTCTCCCTGCTCAGCATTATGGGGGGTATCTCCTATTGGTTCTAATGCTTCCTTGGTTGGATGGGGTGATCTATGTATTCAGTATTTGTTCCTATGTGCTAGGCGGATGTCGTGGCTGATACCTATGCATTTTGGTGAGATGGGTCATTTACCATATCGACACTCTTCTTTTATTCCTATTTTGGAGGCATTCTTCCATCTTTGATTGATCATCTCTTTAGGATTTGTTTACAGTCTTCTCTACCTGATCATGTTCTATTATAATGGAGGTTCCAGCAGTTATTTTTTGACAGTGTTTGCAGCTTCATGCTTCAGAGCTTTTCTACATGTTCTTTCTTTGTTCCTATTTTCTGGGACATTCTCTAGTTTGGAGGCTTCTTCAGTCCTTCACTAGGCTTCATCTCTTTCTGGGGAGGGGTTTTCTCCCTTTCTCCTATTTAAAAATATTTTTGTACTTGGGTACCTGATCAAGCCTTGTTGTTGGGACCCATTTCTTGCTTTCAGTAGTTGTTTCTAGGTTTTAGCTTCTCCCTAAGTTTATCTTAAGGGGGGGCGTTAGAGTAATAAAGTGATTCCACTTATTAATTAAATCATATCGATTTAATTATTAAATCACTTATTATCTGTATTTCACTTAAGCTAAACCTTAGGCATATAATAATTAATTCTTTTATTAATTATTATTATGCAACCTAGATTTTTCCCCTTTAGGTTTTGGATCACCTTCATAAGGTTTGATCTCTTTGTATTTTGCATTCCCTTTCTGAATGAATATTTGGTCTTTTAGAACTTTTTTTGTCTCCAAGCTTTGCTTTTTTAACATGTTATTTTGCATGCAGATGATCTTGGCTTATGAATTCTTTGAATTCTAACATCCACAACCACTACAGTCCCAATGCACTCTATACAAGGTGGCTACAATTCTACAAGGAACAAAATGCATGAAATATAAGATACCATGGAATGGAGAAATTCCTATGCAATGCTTCACTGCAATAACCAACTAATTTCCCAATAAATCCAAGTAATTATGTAATTTGGGGATGTAAGACATTAACCCAAATAATATATCATATGATATTAATTTTACCTTTCATTACCAATAAATGTTTGTTTCCATGAATTCAATGGTGCACAACTATTTCTCTTTGAGCAGAATGCATTTCAATGCAACAATTAATATGCCAACATAAAAGGAACATAACTCATTTCATTTACTCTTAAAAAACACAATAACCATATAATATAGTGCACCACACCCCATAGGGAGTCAAAGAAGACACACTCATGGAATTTCATGGATGCCAATCAATCACCCTAACCAAGTAGGATCACACAAGAAAAAAACCACTCACAACTACTAAGCATCCAAGAATCAAAATATAGATACAAATGTCATGTTGTAGAAAGGGAAATAAAACCATAGTTGTCATGGAATCTATACACACATGGACCACACAAGGGTCACCAAACACTCACAAACCAAGAGCAACTCGCCAAACTATGGTCTAAGGTGCTCGATAGAGGTTCTGACATAGGGGTATGATCCATGTCCATGAAAGATGCAAAGATCTAGGAGGTAATCTTCCTTCCAAAAATGTCACTTGGGTCGGTTCTTCTAGAACACTCAAGAATGCCAAGCCTAGGCACCCAGGTAACAAGCTACTACTACTCACGTACACTCGAACACCAACAACATCAATGAAGAGGGCAACATATACCAAGAGATCCTAACATATGAACATGGGATTTGATAATAGATGTAATGCCCCACCCGGGAATCCTTGGAACACAAGGATATAATATGCACTATTTTTTTTAAACAACTTACCTAACACCATAAAAAAAGAAGCAAGTGCAATATATTAACATCTAAACATAAAAAGAAACTCAAGAAACATGGAAAACTCATATGTTCACCTACACAAGCCAAAGTATTTCTAATACTTCCAAAGATTCCCAAGTCATGAACCATATACTTGGAATAGAGAACACACACTCCTAAGATAACTCAATGGAGATTTAGATAATGTTCATGGATTACAAGAGGGAGATACTACTCTATCTATCCCAAGAAAGATGTTGTTTTTAACCATACAAGTTTATTTACCAAGCCATCAAATGCCAAGGCATTGAATCCACAAATAAGAAGGATTTAAGCTTCACCAATGTTAAAAAATATGATATTTTATTAATGGGATGGTCCTTACTCGAAAGAGGGTATCCAGAACAAAAATTGGGTTTTCCGAGAGAAGGATAGAAGTGTCCACTATATATGATATGATAAAACATGGTATAGAAAGAAAACATATTATCCTATGATAAGGGAATGAGTCTTGTACAATAAAGAAATTCCCATACAAGCTAATAATGATTCTCATACAAAAAGGAACTTCCCATATGAGCAAGAAATGGGTCTCGTACAACAAGGTATCCTGGATCATATGACATTGCACTTGATTTCATATGGACTTTGTTCTGGAAGCCATAACTTTTGTATCCAAAGTCTGATTAAATCTATTCAAAATGATTCAGAAAGGTCTTGAAAAGATCTATGGAAAAAAGGACCCTAAAACATCCTAGGACATCTAACTTTTTTATTTTCATCCACTTGAATCAAGTGCAATACAAAAGCAGGTGACTGTTGTTGCCAAAACTTTCAACGAACAGTTTCCTCAGTTCAAAGACTGGATAAGCTTGCCGACACCAATGTAAGGCATGAAATACAAGATAAATCCACACCAAGGAGTACCAGATACATGCATATTAAGGCTATGAAAACTTTATTCTATCAATGTACATCATAAGTAAAGCATGAACATAATATCCTAAAAATAAGAATATCAATGTCATCACACGGCTTGTACAGACCCATGTGGAATTGAGAAATCCTTCTCACAATAAGGAAGCTCTACTGTGCCAACACATGTCTCTAAAATAGATGACTAATGCTATGCCAGATCAACATCTGTAGATGGTTCACAGCTATCCCAGCTCACGTCTCTCAAACAAATGATCAATGGATAAAACATTGATCTTTTTATTATATTTTTCCCCATTTATTTTAAGGTTATCACTTCTTAAGATAACTCAACCAAGGGATACCATGGGAACACCTTGTGTCCTAGCCTGCCTTGGTGAGCCAATCCATCCCACTACTCCATACCTACTAGTCAAATACAAAGAGAGCATAAAAGACTCCAACACCTCAATCAAAGAGGGAGGTAAAAGAAATAACACATGGCTCTATTGGCCTCGACCAAGAGCATGGGTCCCAAAGTAATCCCATCATGACACACAAATATCTTGTGACATGGTCTTAAAAACCATCATCATGTATTCAAATGTGATCAAAATTAAACATGGAGAGCAAATCCACCAAAAAGGAAAGACAATCATAATTGCTCATAACACACTCAAAGAGCTTGGGATGTGGTCTCAAACACCAACATCACACATTCTAATGTGATCAAAATGAATCATGGAGAACCATTTTACAAAAAGGAAAGATAATCAAAAGTGCTCACAACACAATTAAAAATCTTGCAATGTGGTCTCAAACACCAACTTCACGCATTCCAATGCGATCAAAATCAAGCATGGAGCACAATTCCACAAAAAGGAAAGACAATCACAAGTGCTCACAACACATTCAAATGGGCACTTGAAAAGGAGTATAGATTCATTAACGAATATAAATTCCATAAAATAAAACCATAGTATGGTTGTAAACCTATAGGACAACACACTCCAATGTTTGGATTAAACCAAACAAACCAAACTGTAAAACTGGGCGGCACAAAAAATGAGGTGAACCCAAAATTTCCCATAAATCAAACTTCTTAGAAAGCTACAAAATGAAAACCCATTTTCCCTAAGGCATCAAAAAGCATACTAATCCAATTAAATTTCAGTTCCTTATAAACACGAAAAAAAAAACCAGTATAATAGTACAAAAACCAAAATGCAAAACCCAGTTACTCGTAGCGAGTCAACCAGGTAACAAAAAACTACAAGATTATGGGGGAGTACTAATTCTCATCCCACGAAGCATTTAAAAAAAAAGAAACACCTTAAACATATCATAAACAAATTAAATAACAGAGGCCCTACCACGTAGCCAAAGGAGAAACCAAAAAAGACGAGGAATAAAATAAAGTCCAAGTTGAATCTTGAAATAGCTCCACACAAATGGAAGTATTCATGACACGATTCCAATGAGCCGCTACCCATGAGAAAATGACAACCCAGTTAATCACAATGAGTAGAAGGTTGAATTTCTTTAAATCAATTTGTATCAAAATCCAAATTTTGTTCCCAAACCAAAAGTGAAAAGTGAGTTAAAATAACTCTTTTTCCAAATAAAAAGCACTTTTACCCCAAAATCCCTAAAGGGAAAATTTTAAAAAATCACTTAAATAATTCCTACAAACTATTGAATGTCCCGAATTAAATCAAATTTATTCCAATTAAATGGAATTTGAGTACGAAAAATTAGCTGACAATAAAATATTAAATCCCTAACCACATAAAATCAACATTTAATTAAATCTCATCTGTGACAACTGTGGGAGCTCTAAATGCACAAATAGTCACTGGTTTATCACTGATGCATAATGAATTTGGATTTACCAACATGTATGGGAGGGAATAATATATTACTCACAGATACATCTTCCATATAGGGACAACATTGGCTCAACATGAAAGTTCAGTAATAGTATCCCTTGTGCCACTGCGGGGGATATAGACACACTCAAATCCTGCAATTCAAGCAAAATGTGTCTGGTACCTATTCATTGAAATACACAAACATCAAGTGTATATGTTCCCTATAAAATAGACAAAGCACAATATATAATAATCAAACAATGAAGGAGAATGACACCATCATGTGGATCTCACAAAGGGGGTAACTACAATTTTGTCTCACTTCATACAAATGCATGAAGCATGATATATATATATATATATATATAGCATGAGTGAATAGTGACATTAATTCATTTAAATAACTATTGCATTAACATTAAACATTTGATTTAAATATAAAACATCAAATAATCATTTCTAGTAATATAGAGATATATCAATGCAAATCTCCATAAAATACCCAACAACATAAGGCACAATATAATAGGAATCTAGGATATTCATTAATATAATAATTCATTGTTTCTCGAAGAAAAATACACCATATGTCATCATATAGATATGATCAAAATATTAGCAATGAATTAGCAATGATACAAGTAATTAAAATAAAATCTAACATTTAAAATTAGCAATGATACAAGTAATTAAAATAAGGTATAGTAATCAGCTACACCACATAGTGCAACCACTATATCAAATCACATGGATAATCATGGAATAAAAACATCGTGGTACAATCTAATAATTCCCAATCTAGATAATATATCAACAAGATAAGCGATCATAATTAGGTAACCACTAACACATACCTTAGTGAAACTATCAAATCACATCATAAGCCAAATAGGTAGATACCAATCATAACCACGACAATAATCTTAGATTGAGCACAAGAATAAATTAAATTGGGTACATATCATAATGCCAACATAATATCATTACAAAGGAATAATCACCAAAACACAACGAATCCTCAAAACTCAAAATAAAATCCTCAAAAGGTCTTGCATCCACATATCAGTTATACAACCAGCCACAGTTCATGGCTCACACAACTAGGCATAAAGGCATAAACAAGTTGTCGATGAAATAGTATAGATAAGATCACCCTAAAGGTACAACCTCTCACAAGTCCAATATGATCATGAAATACAAACATATAAAACCATCAAAGCCACATCCACCAGGACGTTATGAAAAATTCAAATGGGAGAGACACTATAAAGGATCATGGTGACTGTGAGAAGAGAAAAATAGGAAGCTCAATGAAAGATAGACAAAGATAAAAATAATCAATTCCATAATGAGTGTCTCAAAATTTCTTTTTGCAAAGGTTGAAAAAAATATATGACTAATTTGGTTTGATTTGAGGAAGGATGCATCCTACAAAGACCGATAATTAGATAAAAGAATAAGTATCCCTTATGATAAAAGGTATCTAGGAAAATCAAGGTGACAAAGGTTCTCAAGGATAATTGTTGGAGTTTCTTGGTACAATTAAAGATCCTAGAAGAAACAGGAACAAAGAATTTCCCTTTCAAATTCAAATAGATGTGGTTGAAAGATGATAATATCCTTGGGTTATTGGAACAATGGTGGAAAGAGACTCAAGTATGAGGATAAAAAAATGTACATGGTAGCTAACAAGTTAAAGGTAGTCAAATAGAAACTTCAAAAATGAAATTTGGATCAATTTGGTAACAAATTCAAAAAAAAGTTATCACTGGAGGAAAAATTAAAAGAAGTTAGATCTTAGGTGATGGCAGAGGGGATAGATGAATCACTCTTTCTAAGTGAAAATGAATTATTAAGGGAATAAAAAGACATACTAGCCAAGGAAGAATTTGTTTGGAGACGAAAATCAAGGGAAACATGGATGGAAGTAGGGGACATAAATACTAAGTTTTTCCATAATAGCACCAAGCAAAGAAGGGGGGTGAATAGAATATCTAGTATCAAGAATTGTCAATGGATCAGTCTGGAGGATCTAAAAGAAGTGGCGAGGGAAGTAGTCAGATACTTTGAAGATATCCTTAACAACAAGGAAGGATCTAATCTGAAAGGTGAGAATAATGTAATTAAGAATAAACAAAAAAATTATAACAAAGGATCATAATAAGATCTTATTAGGTAAATTCACTAATGAGGAAGTTAGAACGGTATTAATGTAGATGAAACCAAAAAAATCCCCAAGACTTGATGGATTCCCAACTTGCTTCTTCCAAAAGTGTTGGGACTTCATAGGAAATGATGTCATCAAAGCCCTTGAAGGGGTTAGGAACTCAGGGTGCATTCTGAAGGAAGTCAACAACACATTTCTTACTTTAATTCCCAAGAAAGACAAAATGGAGAAATTTAATGACTTTAGACCAATAGCCCTTTGCAATACCCTTTATAAATTACTAACCAATACAATATCCAATAGAATACAAAATATATTACCCGTCTTGATTAGCGAAGAACAGACTGGCTTTGTGTAGGAAATCAATCTACGATGAAGTAATAATAGCTCAGGAAGCTATTCACTCTATCCAAATAAATAAAGAACCAAGTATGATTATTAAATTAGATAAAAAAAGGCTTATGATATGGTTTATTAGATATTTATCTACAAATATCTAGAGGCATTTGGCCTTTTCAAGGCCTCGATAGACCTTATATTTTTAATGCATCTCATCTCCCGAGTTCTCAATCCAAGTTAATGGGACCCCTGAAGGATCTTTTATGATTTCTAGGGGTTTAATATAGGGGGACCCTATCTCCCCTTTTTTGTTTATCATCATGGTAGAAGACCTTGGGATATCCATAACAAAATCTAGGGAAGAAGGAAGAATCAAAGGTATAAGTATAACTAGAGACATGGACCCAACCACCCATCAACAACTTGTTGATGACAATATGCTCTATGAGAAAGGGGAGACAAGAGAAGCCAGGGAATTCAAAGAATTCCTAGACTCTTATAAAATATCCTTAGGAAAGGAAATCAACATGGAAAAATTAAAAAAATCCTATTCAACATGGATGTCAAAACATAACAAGAAATTTGCAGAACTCTCAACTTCGAACAAGGGAAGTTCCTCTACAAATACTTAGGTCTCCTTCTAGATAAGGGAGGCAAATCACCTAACTTATGGGACAAAATGATAGAAAAAAAAATAAAAAAAATAATTGACACTTGGAAAGGCAAATGACTATCCTCTACTGACAAAGCAACTATCGTTAAATTATTACTATCTGTTATGCCAATTTATCAATTATCTTGCATCAACCTGATGAACTATAACTGATTGAATGTTTGAAGATGTTAATTTGATGATCACCAAGACACAAAAAGTTAATGCAAGACATTAAATTAGTTAATGTATTGTATTGTCATTGATGTCAACTTGATATAATCTATATGGTCATGTACATACTGCTAAAGACTTCAAAGAACCAATGAATCAAAGGCTATGCTATCAATAATGCATCAAAGGTAAGTATTCACAAAGTGACTATATACACCGACAGAGTGCACACCGATGGAAAAATTAAACCAACAAGAGAAAAGTCATAGTGTTACCCGATGAGCAAAAGTACAACATTACCGACGAGCAAAGTCACAGTGCAACCCGACAGACAAAATTACATTGTAACCTGACGGAAAGATTTACAGTGTTGCCCGACGTATAAACAACAGGACGAAGATCTTGAAGACAACTGAAGTCTCACTGATGAAATAGTTAGTTGTTACATAAGATTAACTGAAGTATTAACCGACAGAACAAAGAGTTCAGAAACAACAAAAAGCTTATCTATCAAGAGCTAAATAAAGAATTAACTGGTACTTATCATTATTTTAATTAACAAGATAAAGACATAGATAATTAAAGGATTTAAAGATGCTTAGTCCAGTTGGCAAGAATATCTCTATGAGATAAAATAGGAGTTTTACTTTAAATCTAATTGGAGAGAATTGTGGATCACGCCAAGATCAAGAAAGCCAAGAAACGGTGAAATCATGTCTATATAAGAGACAAGCTAATTCAATGAGAATTAGGGGGAGTGACAAGAAAATAGATGTTGAAGAGATTCTGAAGGAGAAGAAAGTCTTCATTTAGACCTGATCAATCAAGCTGAGGAAAGAGCTAAATTATGTAGACACCGACAAACAATGACACAACATCAAAGACCAGAACAATGTGGAGCAAAGGTATTGAATTGATAACATTGATTAGAAAGGTAATGCACTTACAATAGATATAAAAATCTGCAATTATAGTTGTATATGTGAACAAATCAATTTATTGTTTCAATTTAACCATTGAAGCATCAAGTCTCTTAACCGAGCAGGACTTAAAAGTATTTTCTAATTGAGATACATCCTAAGGAGTATCAAAAAGTTTGATCATACAAAGTAGCATTGGATATGCCTGATACCTATTGATAGGCCAAGTGAGTGTTTGATCAAGGATGGTAGCATTAGATGCTAGATACTAAGTGAAAAACTATTCATTTAAATCCTCTAACAAGGTCACACCTAACAGTGTGTTTGTAACCTTTAACAGGGTTGGCTCTTGACTGAGCTCACTTTAGAAGAGTGAAAATTTGGGTTACCGGTCCCAGTGGTTTTTCTCTTAACAGGGTTTCCACGTTAAAAATCCATGTGTTAATGTGTCTATGAGTCATTACTTTATTGTTTTTCATTTCACATAAGTAAATCTGGATTGATTGATGTACACTAGTTATTTACTGTATTTCGATAAATAGAAAGACTACTTATCGGTAAACATACAGTAGAAGATTTTACAAAGCATTCCAACAAGTAGTAATTTGATATAAGTATTTCAAGGAAACCATCTTGTAGGACTGAAGATAACTAGAGGCTTAAATTTGGTAATAAGTTTTTGGGTTGATTTAAGGATTAATTTTTGAGGCCACTGATTCACCCCCCTATCAGTTATTCTAACAATTGGTATCAGAGCTTGTGTGCTTAGAAAGGGAGTTTAACAACTCAAGCTAAAGATCACAAGATGAATACACGAGATGTGCCAAAGTTGAAAAAAGACAACTTTGCTTCATGGCAAAGCAGGATAAGAATCCACTTATCAGGTATTGGAAATGATGTTACTCAATACTTAGATACTGAATATGTGTTTCCCACAAGAGCACTCACAGTTGAACAAATGAGAGATAAGCATGAGCACAACTGCATGATAATAGAGCTTGATTCCTCACTCTCTGATGCTGAATTTGAATATGTCAAAGCATGCACAACTACAAAGAAAATGTGGGATAAATTGAAGCTTGTACATGGTGGTGATAAAAATATTCTGAGAGCCAAGGCAGACAGCCTTAGAGGAAAGTTTGATGATCTCAGAATGAAAGAAGGTGAAAACATCACACAGTACAATACAAGAATCAAAGAGGTAGTCAATGCTATCCAAGGAGTTGGAGGTGTACTAGACGAAGAGACAATGGTAAGTAAAATTATAAGAACCTTACTTCCTACTTATGCTATTAGAGTATCTTCCATACAAGAAATGAGAGCAGTAGAAAATAACAATGTTACTCTAGATAGTTTGATTGGAAGACTAATTTCATTTGAGATGAATAAATTTGATAATAGTGTCTTACCAAACTTAGAGTCTGCATTCAAATCTTGTGTGAGAATAAGTAAATCAATTCATAAACACACTATGAGAAAAGATAGTGAAAGTGAAAGTGAAGAAGAAGATCTTGATGAAATTGAAGCACTTATGGCTAGAAGAATGCAGAGAGGCATAGGTAAATTACCACTTGTATGTTTTAATTGTAAAGAGATTGGAAACTTTGCTGCAAGATTCCCTAACAGAAGAACATATGAAAAAAGTAATGACAGGTCACTTGAAAAGAAATTTGAGAGAGGTGATAACCGAGATTACAGAAGCAACCAAAAATAAAAAAGAAGAGATACCCAAGACTACAAGGACAAAGGAAAGAAGGCCAATTACCTAGCTACATGCAAACATGAAGATACTGACACCGAATCTGATGAAGACATCAAGATGGTGTTTGTGCAGTAAAAGATGATTCAGATGAAGATGAAGAAAGGTATGTGTAGACACCTAAAATTGCCCAGGTGTATCTTAAACATCCAAATTTGCAAATCTCAGCCAATTGCCCTAAATCTCATAAAAAATGCATTAAAATGGATTAAAATAATTCAAGTGGACATTTATCAAGGAAATCAGACAAAATCAATTAAAATCAAAGGATTAAATAATCATGAAATCAAATAATCAAATTTAAGCCTAAAAGGGATCCATCAAAATTATATAATTGATTTTAATCAATTAATTGTATAGTTTTAAATCAAAAATCAAATCCAACCCATTTACCCTTACATGGCTAATTTAATTAAATGATTGAATTAAATAAATCCTAATTTCTTACAACTCAATTTGATCAACCAATGATAATTGAGTATTTTGTCTTCTTGTCCCACCCTTTGAGGACAACCATTTAAATGGTCCCCCCATTTGAAACCATTTGAGGGATCAAACTCAACCAAGCATTAACCCATGGTTAATTCACTCTACCCCCTGTATGTGTCTGAATGTTGACCTCTAAATCAGGCACAAACACAACATAGTCATTGCTCAATCATTGAATTGCGAAAATGAACATGAATTGATCATTCCACAACATCGATTGAATCGACTTGTTGCCTCCTATTTATTTGGGGTGTTTAATTACTCTCAGAATGAGAGCCAACAACCATAAACCATTGCTAAAATGGAGGATTTGAAAAGCTTGAAAACTAAATGAAAATCATTCTATATGAAAGATGCAATTATAATCTAGAAATGGAGATGCAGATTTTAAACTATGAAACTTGAAAGAAATAACATAATTAAGCTACTATATAATAAACAAACTAAATTGCAATGAAGAATGCCATTAAACTACATGAAATTACACTAATTATGCATTTAAAAGCTTAGAAATGAGAGAATTAAGACAAGAATTTGCTATAGTTTTGATACTCTAAAATTGCTCTCCAAAATGAAGGAAAGAAGGTCCATAATATAGAAGAGCCTGAAAAGAGGATGAAGAGTTTCTTGGAAAGAAACGACTGACTCTTCATCTCTATGGAGGAAGGTGAGACAAAATTGAAGGAATTATTTAATTAATTAAATGAATTATTGCCACATGGGTGGCTTTTCATCTTGAATTATTGAATTTCAAGTGAGGATAATCCATTCAAATAACCAAATAATTATTTAATACCTTTTGATGTTTATTAGCTAAAGGGGGTGAAATTAATTTAATTTAAAAGCACTTAGGACTTTAGCATTAAATTAATTAATCATAGGGATTTTTTAGCTAATAAATCTTGAAAATTTAGGAATTAAATATAGTGTAAGATTTATGCAAATTTAGGTTTTCTACATTTGAGACTAAGTCAATTAAAGACAATTAGGAAGGAGAATTTGCCTAGTACAATAGGACTTCGATGATGAGAAAATGCACCAAAATTGATTAGAATTGTAAGGTGCCAATTTTGGGGTATTACATTTTGCCCCTCTATAATTTGATGTGCGAGCAACGCGTTGATTCAAAGAATAGTCTGATGTGATAGATGAAGATTTCAGGAGTCTAGGTTAGGTTGCCAAGACACCGATCAGATCGAGAAGCAGAACCATCTTCAAAACGAAGCATGATTCTCTGAAGTCTAAGTTATATTGCGAAGACAATGATCCAAATACCAATTGAGAGAAAATTAGAATTGGGATTAGATTGCCCTAATGTCCACTGATAGCTGATGAAGATTTAGGACTATCTCCAGAATCAGGGTTAGATTGCCCCAATACGAAGGTTAGCCCTCTGAGACCTGGGTTAGGTTGCCCAGATAACGACCTAAAAGAGCTTTTGAGAGTCGTCTTCAAAACAAAGCATGACTTTAAGGAATTAGGGTTAGATTTCCCCAATACCCAATGAGATTTCAAGAATCATCTCCAAAACGAAGCTTGATCCTTGAGGATCCAAGTTAGGTTGCTCAGATACCCAGAAAGATAGATGACAAGATGACAAGATGTGAGGCATTAAGATGCCCCTAGAGATTCAAGATCATGGGATATCCAATTTTGACCATAAGGTACAAAAGACTGAATATGCCCAAAGTGATAAAATGCCCCTAGAAATGGGGACTTTTGATTCAGATCAGACTGATTCAAGAATGATGCGAAAAGATTCAATGATGCAATCATCCTGCCCCCTCGGGAGAGAAATCAAAAGATGACACAATAGAAAGATGATCGACTGCAAAAGATTACAGATAGAAGCAATATTGGAGATCCAAAGGAATTCAGAGATAGATCAAGAGAAGGCAAAATTGATTTAGAGCGATCAGGAGGTCCTGGTGACCAGGTTTGACTATAGTTGACCAAGTTTGACCAGAATTGACTAGAGTTGACTTTGATGAAAAGATTGTAGAAGCCGAGAAAATAATGATGAGAGATGATTCTGACAAGAAAGTGACGTTAGAAAGTTGACTGCATAAGCATCCGATCGCGTCGGTCCCAAAATTTTGAAACGCAATTTTGAGCTACTTAGGAGTGTCAGATTTCGATTTCGATTTCTATCATGAAAATGGATTCAGAACGGTCGATTTAGCCAAGGGTGCAATTTTCACGAAAAATGGAGCACTTTTGAAAATTAGGTCAAAAGCTATATAAGGCCTGAAGGGGTCATTTTCAAATCATTATTCACTTTTGACTTTAGAGATGGCGAGAGCTCAAGCTGATATTGATAGCATTCCCGTGCATACACACCGATTCGAGCGCTCCCGATGACACAACCGACCACCGGAGTATGACGCACCTGTAAGTAATAAAAAAACCATCTTGCATTTCAAAATTTTTATTGCTTTCTAGATCTTTTTAACACGTTTTTATATCTTTTAAGTCTGCTCATGTCAAGTCTCGTGCGAGGGAATAGTTTCCTCGCACTGGCGAAGGTCGCCCCTCGCGTGAGAAAATAGTTTCCTCACACGGGTCAGGGCTTCTTCGCATGCAGTCCCTCCGTGAGCTCGCACGAGGTGTGCGATGATGCTGCATGAAATTTCATCACTAGTGATGGAATCTCGTGCAAAGAGAGATCCTGTCTCGCGTGAGGTAGAAATATCGCGCGGGAAAAGAGTTTCCTCACATGGGAATTACTTGCAGACCCAGAAAGCTGTCATCCTTTATGTCACAGAGTTAGAAAATTAGAACGCCTCAAAAATATGTTTAAGATAGATCCATAGCTTCATTTGAAGTCATTGCTTTGAAAAACCATCATGTTGAGGTACTGATCAAATGTCATCACTTGCTTTGCATGTTGACTTCCCCGATGTTGCATTCTAGTTGCACTATCTTGCCATAGGTGAGCTTCTGCAGAGACTGACAAATGCCGATGGTGCCCATCTTGATGGGCTAGGATTATTATACCTTCTCGATGTACCCAATATTTGGGTAAATCATGGTCTATTAGGTGCACTTGTCGAGCATTTCCATTTAGAGATGAACACTTTCCACTTGTTGCAGGGGGAGATGACAGTCACCCCAGAGGATATATATAGGATCCTGAGAGTACCATTCCATGGGGTTCGCATGGAGTATGATACCCAGCTAAGAGCGGGCACACTGGTGCTAAGAGCAATCTTCTAGGATGATCTGGTGATGGGTCAAGCCATCTCTTGGGAGGATCTGGTGAGTAGGTATGGTGCAGATCATACATTAGTAGTTGTCTTGGTGATGTTCCTGAGTTTCCACCTGGTATCGGATCGAGGTCAACACGGATTGGAGTGCGGCTGGGGAGTCATGTTACATCGGATGCTAACCAGTCTAGCAGTGAGGTTCAGATGGGGTGAGTGCATGCTCACACATATGTACCATGAGATGCATGAGATTATATATCGAGGCACACGGACCATGGTGGCAGAGTCATGGTTCTACAGATCTAGGCATGGGAGCACCTTCCCGTATGTCGGCCAATTTTTCATGATACTTGGCAGCCCTTAGAGCCATATATTTATAGGTATGCAGGGCCTATGACTCAACCAGCACTGGGTAAGACAGATCAGTGGTGGGCGCAGCTAGATGATATGGCAGCAGTTATATGGTGGCCATGGATAGCCATAGAGGTTTGGGATGATGCATGACATGAGCTGCCACATATGTTCTGCTTGCATCCTTTGATCAGGTGCACCATCAGCTTTATTGAGCACTTTCTACTGACATGGGTCCTATGGCAGTTTGGGAGACCATAGGACATCTCCCAAGAGTACTGTACATGCGCCTGATTCGTCGATGAGATGAAGAAGGGTTGACAGAGGTAGCTAGACTGGGGCAGGAGCATGATAGATGCATGTGTACCACTAGCTAGGTGGGATTATTTAGTAGGGGTGACGAATGCAAGGGTGACACCTGGATAGAAAGATCACATCTTAGCTCACCCCTTCCTGAGATTCAGAGATCCTATTGGTATGGGACCATAGGTACAACAAGTGGTATAGCCACCACTGCAACAACAGGTACCGTAGCCACCACTATAGTAGGCACAACAACCACTGCCACAGTAGGTACTACCTCAGCAGAGAGTACTACAGTCGAGGACTGGGCTGAGTCCCCTTCTTTCTAGATGGATGGGATCAGATGCAGGTGCAGGGAGCAGTGGTACTCAGGATAGGTCCACTGAGCAGAGGACAGGTGACACAGCTGAGCAAGGGGATGATACTGTTATGGCTGATACTATTATGACTGATCCACTGGCAAGAGGACAGGTAGCACAGTTACAGGAGGCTCTTAGGAGGAGCCAGGAGAGAGTGAGATAGATACAGAGGGAGTGAGATGATTACCACACATAGGTGGTCATTCAGGAGACTTGAGTGATTGAAAGGGATCGAGAGATCTGAGGTTTACAGGAGGCATTAGCCAGAGTGTAGATAGAGGTGAGATATGAGGTTGCTTAGTTAGCCTATTACTATGTTGCATACATGATCGCAGTTCCTGAGGCAGTGGACTAGGTTCCACCATTTTTAGAGTATGCTGAGGCACGAGCCACTCCACAGGTACCACCATAGGCACCTCCTCAATAGTAGGCCATGCCACCTCCTCCGGGTGGGAGTGGCTAGATGAGATATTTGATCCATATTGTACCACCATTTTGATATACTATGCTCGAGTAGCACCCTTGTAAACTTGACCGATTGATGATATATATATGAGCTCAATTTTGACATCATTGTACTTGTTTATATATTGCTTTAAATTTGCATGTCTTGTGAGATGTTTCCTATATGATTAGATGTATGGATTAGAAATGTATGCCATGGATGACTATGCAAATGTTTATGCACATGTTTTATTGATGTATGAATGAATATAATGCAATGATAGATGTTAGATGGATAAATGCTATGTATGATTTGATTTATGCTTATAATGGATGCACATGTTTATGGATATGTAAATGAAAATGAATGTATGAAAATGCACTTTTTGTGGAAATGAATGTAATGCAATGGTACTAATCATCTCATGTAGGATATCACAATATATGATAGGTACTAACCAAAAGAATATGAATGAAGATCAAGAGCGAGGACCGAACACTTGTGCAGTCAAGAGGAAATCATGACAAAAGGCGAGGACCTTCGAAGAATGAAAAGACAATGAAGAGAGAACCAAAACTACAGGTATGCAAGCCTAAACTAAATGCAACCCTAGGACTTGGTTATTGGACTCATCACATAATCATCATCATCAAGTATTTTTGGAACATTGGAGTCACTACAATCCTCACTGGTGCCACTGCAACCATAAGGATATGAATATGACTTTCATCGGATAAAATGTAGGAAATGAACATAAGCACCAGGGTACAAAAGCCAAGATGACTTGAACATTATTTCCAATTTGATATAGTAAAAGCACACAAGTAAATAGACAGAGCAATAAAAGTCAAGGAGATAGTTCCAAACTCACCATGGCGTACAAATAAACACAATCGAGGGATGTGAGGCTTTTCCACCTTAGTGCGGGAGCTCTTATCACATACAACATGTTTATTTGATGTTACCAGATCATCGGGATTACACCAACAAGTAGTAGAAAAAAGAAAATATCAATGAAAACCATGAGAACAAGCAACATACAAAGAAATACTCAATCATAGCTCAACTTGTTTCAAAGTTTATGAATGTGTATGTGTTTAGGGTGTTGAAAAACACCGTTGTGATTGTGAGTGCATTGTGTTTGATTGCTATCGAGAGATGTTTACATGGCGATATCCGATGTGTGTTAAAAAACACAGATGTGTCCAAAGAGAGCATTGAAAAACACTATTTACGGGGTGTTGAGAAACACCAGTTTGTGCCAGTAAATAGTTGTCCTTTAGAACTGACAAGATTACTGACCCGAGTGTAAACCGAAGATGCGGTCCAAGTGGGGAGCCATACCCCCAAGTAATGTAACGGATTGATGTCAAATATGTTGATAGTGAGATGATGTGAGAAATCTCAGTAGTACAGTGACAGTAGGCAGACACAGTGAGAATCACTGGTGATTAACGCAAGAAAGATTCTCAAGTATAAAGATCATTTTGAGATCTAGGCATCAGTAGGAAGACTTAGTGAGAACCACTAGTAACTGATGCAAAAAGGAGAGAGAATCCAAAAGATAGGACAATGCCCCCTAGGCCAGGAAGATGCCCCCGAGTGTGACCAGTTTCAATCCATGTGAAGTCAAGAAAAATCTCAAAAATGACTGAGAGCAAATGCATGAGCGAGAAAACTAAAGCAGGAAAACAAACTAAAGCAGGAAAGCAGACTAAAGTAGGAAAGCAGGAGAGCAAATTGCAAGAAAGCCAAGGGATGCCGCGATAGATAGAGAATTGTAGAACAAGAGGCGCCTGTTTAACAGGTTTTCACCATCTTGGCAGAAATTCTAATTTTGCTACCATGATGCCTGTTTACCAGGTTTTCATCAATGGCACATTTTTCTCTTTTTCATTTTTTCATTTTTTTTGTACTTTTTTTTTTTTTTTTGTTTTTTTTGTTTTTTCAAAATTTTTGGTATTATCAAGGCACTTGTTTACTAGGTTTTCACTAGGATAATAGATACATCAAAGCACATTTTTGCCAGGTTTTCACTAAGATGATCATTTTTTAGGATATTTTGCAATTTTTAGGATTTTCTCATAATAGAGTATGTACATGAGCATTTAGAAGACAACTTAACTCTAGAACTTCTTAAGAAGAAGAGCGTTAATAGGCTCTTTGAGCTATTCCCCCTCTGTGGTAGAGAGCTAGTTAGCGCCAGACCCAAATACTTTAGTGATAACATTTAGGCCAAGCCATTTTGGTTCAAATTTTCCTTTCTGGACCCGCTGCTGTTGATTCTTGGGGTTCTCTCTCAAGACAAGATCACCCATTTGGAATTCCCTTGGTCTGACTTTCTTATTGTAGATTTTAGATATTCTTTTCAAATATGCTCAGAGATGATCAAACGCCACTTTCCAATGTTCATCCAGTAGTTCAAGCTCTTGAAGCAGAGATATTCTGATATCATGATCAGTAACGAGGCCCTTCAGAGAGAATCACAAGGTAGGAATCTCAACCTCAACAGGAAGCACAATATCTACACCATAAACTAGAGTAAAGGGCGTGGCCCTTATTGGTGTCTGTATACTGGTGCGGTAAGCCCATAAAGCTAGATTAATTTGGAGGTGCCAGTCTCATCCAGATTTGTGTATTGTGTAGTGTAAGATCTTGAGAATAGTCTTATTCGAAGCTTCCGCATGTCCATTACCCTGGGGATAATAGATAGAAGACCAGTGTTGAATAATTATGAAATTGGTGCATAAATCTGTTAGATCCTTGTTCTTGAATTATCCCCCATTGTCAATCATTATTGATGAGGGTACACCATATTTGCAGATGATGTAGTTCAGTATAAACATGGCCACAGACTTGCCATCAGCTACAATGAGAGGCACTGCCTCGACCCACTTGGTGAAATAGTCTGTAGCAGTAATGATGTATTTATGTCCCCTTTGAAGAAGACAGATGTATCCGACCCACCAAATCAAAGGCCCACTGCTGAAATGGCCAAAAGTTTATGAAAGGAATGAGCTCCTTGGCAGTAGCGTGGATCAGATTTCTATGAAGCTGGCATTGTTTGCAAGATTTAGCAAATTGTGTAGCTTCTTTCTCCATATCTGGCCAATAGTAACTAGCCCTAATAAGTTTGCGAGCTAGTGTCAGACCTTTTGAGTGAGACCCACAGACATCTTCATGCACCTCTACTAACACATGCTTGGACTCATCAGGTTCTAAACACCTAAGGAGGGTACAATCTAGACCTCATATATATAAGTTGTTAGCTATGATGACAAACCGTGAAGCACTGCAGATTAAGTGACATTTCTCATTTCAGGTGTAAGTGTCTAGAATGATCTCGTCATGAAGGTATGAGTAAATATGGTGGTAGTGGGATGAGTCATGTCCAATGAATGAACAGATCATCCAGGATTCAGGGGAATTATAGGCAAGATAGCATAACGTCTCCACTAGGAATTCATGTCTAAAGTCATTTTCTGGCATTTGTAACATGGAAGCCAGAGTAACCATGACATCAACTGCTTTATTATCTACCCTTGGAATTTTTTGGAAAGTAATGTGTGCAAAATATTTCTTAAGATCATCAACCATCTTTATATAAGGCACCAGTTTTTCATCTTTTGTTTGGTAGATATCATTCACTTGATTGATAACCAACTGTGAATCTCCAAAGACCTTTAGCTCATTGACACACCATTCAATAGCAATTTTTAATCCATTAATCAAGGATTCATACTCAACAGTGTTATTTGTGCAAGGAAACATCATTTTGTAAGCCTTTGGTAATGAATACCGTTGAGGTGTAATGAACAAGATTCTGACACCTGACCCCTGTTGGGTGAATGATCCATCAAAGAACATGGTCCATGACTAATGTGTGAGAAGCATGATGGACTCATCTAGGAACTCGATCCTTAATGGTTGATGGTCTCTAATAGGTGCCTCAGCCAACTGATCTACAATTGCTTGCCCTTTGATAGCTTTTCTTTCCACATACTTAATGTCAAATTCACTGAGTATGATGACCCACTTAGCTAATCTACATGTGAGGGGAGATTTGTTGAGTAAGAACTTTAATGGATCAATTTTTGCAATGAGCCTTGTAGTGTGAGCAAGCATGTAATGTCGTAACTTCTGGGAAGTGAACACCACTGCTAAGCAAGCTTTCTCAATGATAGAATAATTCATTTCATAGGAGACCAATGTTCTAGTGATGTAATAGATTGCTCTTTCTTTATTGTTTTGATCTTCTTGAGCCAATAGAGCACCCATAGATGTTTCTATAGCTGAGATGTATAATTTTAATGGCTTCCCATGAATAGGAGGCCTTAATATAGGTGAATTGGCCAGATATTGTTTAATTTTTTGAAAACCTTGTTCACATTGTTTATTCCATTCATAGGTCACAACTTTATGTAGACTCTTAGTAAATGGTTGTGACTTGTCAGCTAGCTATGAGATGAAGCGTCGGATAGACTGAAGCTGACCTTGAAGACCTCTAATTTGTCTGATATTGCAAGGTGGAGGCATTTCCATGATAGCTTTCACCTTTTCAGGATCCACTTTGATTCCTTTTGTGGAGATGATATAACCAAGCAATTTTCCCAAAGTTACTCCAAATGCACATTTCTTAGGATTGAGACATAGTCTGAACTTTTCCATATGATCTAGTATATGTCCTAGATCAGTAAGATGTGCCTTCTAGTCCATGCTTTTAGAAAGGGTGTCATCAACATAATCCTCCATTATTTTGTGCATCATGTCATGAAATATAGTAGTGACTGCTCTCTGATAAGTGGCTCTAGAATTCTTGAGACCAAAAGGCATAAAATTCCAGTAGAAAGTGCCCCATGCACAAGTGAATGCTATCTTTTCTTGGTCCTCTGGTGCAATTTTTATTTGGTTGTAGCCAGAGAAACCGTCCATTAGGGAATAAATTTCATACCCTACTATTATATCCACAATCATATCAATGTTGGGTAGTGGGAAATCATCTTTTGGACATGCCTTGTTTAATTCCCTGAAGTCTGTGAAGAATCTAATAGATTTGTCATGTTTTGACACTGGGAATATGTTGGAGATCCATTATGCATAGTCAATTTCTCTGATGAACCCAACTTTTAGGAGTTTTTCTAGTTCCCCCTTGACAAGTAGAGCCACATGTGGATGCATTTTTCTAAGTTTTTTCTTGATTGGTTTTACTCTAGGAGCTATTGACAGGTGATGCACGATAAGATTAGGATCTACACCAGGCATGTCAGAGTATGTCCATGCGAAGTTTATCTTTTTCTCTTTGAAGAAATTTGTGAATTCTTTGAGTTCTCTGCAGACAATGATTTAGCCACATGAATAATGTGTGGATGTTCTTCTGTTCCCAAATTTACTAGCTGAGTTGGCTCAATTAGCACCGATGAGCGTTCCTAGAAATGACTCAAAAGTGCATCAAGTATCTCATCCTCATGTGCCTCAAAGAGGTTTTCACCTTTGGATATGTCTATTCTTTTTACTTTTTTCAGCTCTGACACTGCCACAATGTGGTTTTCATCGTCAGAGCGCCTATTCTTTTTCTTTTTGATTTTATGACTAAGATACTTGATGTCACTTTTGGTCATGCTGACATTGTCTTCACTAGTGGAGGACATTACAGGTTCAACAATGTGGAGATAACATGCTAGAGCATAGTCATTCTGGAATGTGAGGACTTCGTTGGATGAGGAAGGGGAATTCTAGTCTATTAGCTTAGGATGTTGGAGTGAAAGAGAAATGACGGGTTCAAGTGCATTCACATTATAATCATCAAAAGCGCGGACTAGTAAGCTGAGATCTAGAGAAATCTCATCCAAAGGTGTATTCAAATCCCTTTGACTCCTAGCGACCATAGTAGAAGACACATTAACATTTATGGAATCAGAATCATTAGACCTTACACTAGACTCATCACCTATGTCGAGAAGATTTTCATAGGATCCTTTTGAAAAATTGTCAAACTCATATTCATGGGAATCTGTGTTCAAACTCTGACTGGTATGTTTGCACCATGATGGTTTGGTAGTTCTTGTGACACCAGCCCGTTCTTGCACAAACTTCTCTTGAAACTATAGTGGTATGTATCGTTCACCTTGGAAACTAGGATCTTGTGACACTTTCCTTTGTTCATATGTTAGAGAAGTGAATGGAATAGTGCCATTGGAGTCACTACCAACCTTAGTTGTACTGGTATGTGTCATGACATCATCTGTCTTAGCAAAGAATGTTTCCAGATCTGGAGGAATAGGATAAGGAAAGCAATCCTCATCGGAGCTATCCTCTGTGATGTCAACTGTAGCTGTGCCTTCAGGTTCTGGTGGAGGATCCAATTTTGGCATACATTTGTTAATCCCTAGATGGAATGGGATCTTCTTGAAGCCTAAACCAGTTGTGTCTTTTGTCTTTTTACCCATAGATTTAATAGGTTCAACTAATCCATTACTATTCATCCCTATTGGACCACTCCCTTTGTATCCAAAGTGTTTCACAATTTTAAGACCATTATTGGGATCTAGTTCACGAGCTAGGGTGGTCTATCCAAATATGTTCTTTCCTTTGTAAATCCAAGCTCGAATAGCTCTTTCCTCATATTCATCTTCTAATGGTGTTGAAGCCCGTATAAAGACACAATCATAAACTATTTCAGGAGGAGTAGTAGAAGATTTATAGCTCTCAGAAGGTCTCCCATAAGAACAAGGAGACGGAGGTAGAGCCATTAATGATAGAAGATGTTCTATTTGATACCCCCCATGCCTATGTCTTTTATTTTCAAAGTCTGTTCCATGTCTCTAAGCTTGGCATCACAAAATTCTGTATATTCTCTGTTAGTAGGAACAAGACTATCAGCTGACTGTGTGAGCATATTACAAGAAGAGCCCATATTAGCAGGAACTGTCACTTCTGCACCATGGAAAGGAAACTTGATGTACTGATGATATGTAGAGGGAACCGCTTGCATTTCATGGATCCACAGTCTTCCCAATAGGATGTTATAAGCAAGAGGAAGGTCCAACACTTGACATGTGACATCTCTTTCAACCGGTCCAACCCAAACGGGTAGCACAACTAAACCTTTAGACTTTCTTTCTTCTTCATCATAGGCTTTGATATTAATTCTCTTGCAAGAATCTATGCGATCTTCATCATAACCTAGCTGAGCAAGAAAGTGAGCAGAACAAATGTTGAGGCCAACACCATTATAAATAAGGATGTGACGGACAAGTTTTTTTCTAATCATGACCTCTATATGCAAAGGAGCATTATGCAGGTGGCTAATCAAATGGTCATCTTCTTCTAAGAAAGATAGATAGTGTGGTGAAGTGAAGTGACCCACCGTGGATTGCAATTAATCAAGATTAATGTCTTTGGGGACATTAACCTCTGCGAGGAATTTATCGAGAATCTGCCTATGAGCAGGCAAGATCTTCAACAGCTCAAAGATGGTTATTTGAGCGTTGGCTCTTTGCAGCTAGTTGACAATGCTATAATTAGCAGTGGGAGGTGTGGGGACCACTTTCATGGTCTTGTTGGTAGGGCCAACAACATCTTTATCCATGGGTTGTTTCGGTGTGGATGTAGTAGTAGGAGGGTTAGGACCCTTGAGAGTAATCTTAGCGTAGGATCTGGTAACGACGTTTACGCAATTATGAGATTATTCAGATTCAGATGAATGAGAACCAGGGCCTCTCAAGACAAATGAGGTCTTAGGCGTAGGAGCATCCCCACCCCTTTATATTAATCACATCACAATACTCAACTCAGATAGGTTCGATCATGTTGATGACATTGTCATTAGAGGTATGCGTGTAGTTAACCTTGGCATTATTGTTCTTAGCGTTGGAAGACTCACCTTTCTTGTGATGAGGAAAGGGGTTTTTAAATGCCTGGTGATTTGAATTCTTATTATGATTATCCACAACAATATCACCATTATCAATTAGATCTTGGACCTTATGACGCAACTGAAGACAAGTAGAAGTCTTATGACCCTTGTTTTGGTGATAGTAATAGTATGCATTGTCGTTCCACCAATGGGGTCACGGTTGTGGATTATATAGATGTTTGGCCAAAGGAGTGAGAACTTGATTTTTCACCAAAGTCTTGAAAACTACATTAAGTAGTTCTCCCAAGGAAGTAAATTCACGCTTGGGTCAAGGGGCCCAAGGTTTGTTGCTAGAGAATCTAGAAGGCAGTTGAGTGTTTGTTGTAGCCTTTTCAGTAGTTTTGATCGCTTGTATACTAGAAGTGAGATTGAAAACTGGTTTTGAAGAAGCTGGGGTCACATTATCAACCACTCCCTCATTCACGACATCCCTATTCTTGTTGACACACTTTCCTTTATCTTTTTTGGAAGAGGAGGAACCTTGTTTGTTGTCTTTGTACAAAGTCAATTCACCTTTCTTGACCATAAATGCCTCTATCCTCATAGCTTGCTTAATCATACTGTCAAAATTTGGGGGACCTTGAAGTTGTACCTGATACCCAAAATCAGGAGTGAGATTGTCCAAGAAGATGTCGAGTTTCTCAGATTTGGGTATTTTACGAGGATACTTGGTGCAAAGCTATCTCTATCTCTAGAGAAATGTTAGGAATGGCTCCCCTTGTCTTTTCTTGAGATTGAAAAGGTCCCTGATGTTGACAGGATGTTGTATATTGTGAGAATAATGCTTGATAAAGAGATTTGCGATTTCATCAAAAGTCTTAATGTCGGTGGGTAGTCGCAAAAACCACTCCATGACAGGTCCACCCAGACTTCAGGGAAAGAGATGCATTAAATAAGTTTTATCATGAATGAAATCCATAGATAGGGCCCCAAATTCTCTCAGATGATCCTGAGGATCAGTGGTACCCAGATATTTATCATACTTAGGGAGTTCTACACCTTTGGGAAAAGGTGGCATATGAAGACTCCTATCAAAAGGAAAAGGACAACTGCTCTCCATCATGAATTGTTGTGTGGGTTTGTCCTTATCCTTTATAAGTTGGCTAATTTGGTTTTGCATATCTTGAATCTTCTTTTTCAATTTGGTAGTCTTAGTCTCTTCTTCTTTAGCCACAAGTGTTTCCACTTGGAAATTTGGGGGTAGCTTAACTCCTTGATTTTCCAGATCTAGAAAATATTTCTCTTTATCTTCTACAAGGAGAATTTCCATCATTTTGATGAGAGCCTTATTAGATTTTGTAGCATCTATGTCATTTTGAGTTATCAGCTCATCATCGTTACCGAGGATCTCATAAATGCTTTGACTTTGGTCATGTGGAGGAGGTCGATGGTGATGCTGATCCTCTTTTTAACCCTAATCATTTTGAGATTGGTCGTGGACCTCACTGTATTGACCTTGTAGGTAATCGAAAGGGCTTCCCATGTTGTTGATGTGGGATTGTGACATGTGCACAACTTCGGTGTGAGTGTGTGTATCAAGCTGATAGTTCATGGCCAATGTAACTTTTGGTGGGTCAAAGGGGTCGATGGGTTTGGAAGGATCAATAGGTTCACAAGGACTGATAGGACCAAAAGGATTGGTATGATCAAAAGGATAAATAAGTTAGCTAGGGTCATCAATAGGGTCAACCCAAGTAGACAACCTTCCAAAGCTTTTTTGATTTGAAAGAAATGGGTTCCGTTGATCTTGAAACAAGGGATTATAGCACAGCTGGAACACCAGTTTCTGATTCAGAATGGGATCTATTTTGAATGTCAAGGAGGAACATGAGAATCCCTCTTGACTATTAGATTGGACAATGGGTTTGGAATGACCTCTTCCTTGATTACGAGATCTACCTCTACCTATTCTGGAACCACGAATGAGAAATATGTTGTCGCTTCTAGTCGTAATAGGCATAGACAAAAATGAAACGAGAGAGGACTTAGGATCTAACTCAGAACTTTGCCTCTAAAAATAGTGAAAAGGAGATGAAGGCTAGAACAACCAAGATGTGAAATGCACCTGACACGAATTGTCGAGAGTATGGCTAGAACAACTGAGATGTGACTATTGTGTCGCAAGGTACAAAAGCACAAAAAGATAGGACAAAGGACAAAGAGACAAAATGAGTTTGAGAAAGAATTGATCGATTCACAACTCGAGACAATCAGTTTCAGACTGCAGACAACAGGGAAACATGCAATCAGATCTCAGAAAAAAATCAAATCAGGCAAAAAACTCATTAGTTAATGGGAAATAACTCACTATTTTAGGACACTAGAGGATAGATTCATGTGAGAAAGTGCTGGTTCATGTGAGGAAACTCATAACTGCGTGCGAGAAAATGAAAGATCGCACGAGGAAGTGCTCAGTTTCTGGAATCTCGCACGAGAAAACTCTAGGTTTCAATAGATCAACTCAATTTTTGAGACAAAAATTAGATTTTGAGAAACAATCAGGACTATTCTCTGACAAAATTTTCAGATTTGGGATAGTTTTATGAGAATTTAGATCAGCAATCTCAGTTTGAATGTGGTAAGCAATCGTTAACAAGCACAAAGTTTTGATCAAGCAATAGTGACACAAGAAGTAGTCGCAAATAGTTCTACCAAGGACAAGGCAACTTGATAGAATCATGGGAGTCTTTGTTTAATCATGATTGGACAATTTAAGACTCAAAAAAAACACTTAGTTATCCCTACAAAAAAAATGGTAGAGAAGACAAAATTCGCGCCTCGCTGTCTTATGTGTATGCGTGCACCTCACACAACAGTGTCACCCCCTGAAGGGCACCCGTGTTTTTGGTGTTTCCAAGGACTCAGTAATATATGTTCAAAGGTTACCCTTAAAGTAGGGGCTAGCATCATATACCACCTCAAGCATCCAGGTGCATACCTATGTTGAGAATCTAGGGGAGAGATTCTTCCCCCTCCCTACGCATAGATTATGTCTTCTTTCGGAGGTGATCCGGGTAGGAATCTAACTAAGAAATTTTTTAGTGGGCTTCCATTCACAATAACCTTCAATGCCCCTGATACAAGGCTAGGGCCTCACAGCCACACCAACACTTGAAAGTCATACACCCCTGCAAGCAGGGCTAGGAGTGGCGCCGCTCAGTACAACAAACAAGGCTTTCTCAAGATGGTAGTCAGAATCATGAGAAAGAAGTTACCATGGCTTTGGAGTCTTTGGAATTGACAAAGTAGACTTTATTATAGTGAGGTGGAATCATCGGCGATAGGTTTGTACTCACTTGGGTCATTCCCAGAGTTTGAACTTTCGGCAGACCCTCTAAAGGTGACACAAAACTTGGCTCAAATTTGAGGGTCAGATTTTCTGATTCTCTCAAAGAGAGAAGATAATACTTCTCTACCTCTTCACCTTACCCAAACATTCAAGACATATTCATCACCGAGATAACTCTCCTCCAACCAATTCATAAGCTTTTGGGTTTCTGATTCTCTCAAAGGGAGAAGAGCATAATCCCCTAACAAGTGAACATGCTAAAGGTTCATTAACTTTCCTTGCTTCCCTAGGTCTCCATCATGCTAGCAATGTCTAGGTCTTGGATTCATCCATCGACATCACTTCCATGTAATGAAGAGCCTATTCCCCTATTTTTCTATCAAGATTCCCAAGAAATTTTAACAAGGCCCTATTTATACTATGTGATGAAAGCAATAAACAAGTACATTATTTTTAGAATGATCGTTGACAACCGTCCTGCAAGAAAATTGTTAGCAAGTTTATTGTCTTTGTCAAGCGACCTGTAGCTCACTTTTATGCTGTCAGAAAAATCAGAAAGATAAAAATATTAGCATGTTAGAATAATCAGAAAAATAGTAACAGTACTTGCCAAAAACTGTGAAATTTTAAAAAACTATCACCAAGTATCATGTGAGGAAGTACAAGGCTTCCCACAAAGAAGTGCAAGGCTTCACATGAGATAGTGCAAAACTTCACACGATATGCTCAGAATTCTCGCACGAGAATCCGTACATAAAGAAGTACAATCGTACGATAGAGTACAAAATTTTGTCAATTTTTTTTTTGAGAGTGAGGTCATAAATCAATTTTCTGCCCCACGGTGGGTGCCAAAATGTATGTGTCTGAATGTTGACTTCTAAATCAGCCACAAACACAACATAGTCATTGCTCAATCATTGAATTATGGAAATAAACATGAATTGCTCATTCCACAACATCGATTGAATCGACCTGTTGCCTCCTATTTAGTTGGGGTGTTTAATTACTCTCAGAATGAGAGCCAACACCCATAAACCATTGCTAAAATGGAGGATTTGAAAATATTGAAAACTAAATGAAATTCATTCTATATGAAAGATGCAATTATAATCTAGAAATGGAGATGCAGATTTCAAACTATGAAACTTGAAAGAAATAACATAATTAAGCTACTATATAATAAACAAACTAAATTGCAATGAAGAATGCCATTAAACTACATGAAATTACACTAATTATGCATTTAATAGCTTAGAAATGAGAGAATTAAGACAAGAATTCGCTATAGTTTTGATACTCTAAAATTGCTCTCCAAAATGAAGGAAAGAAGGTCCATAATATAGAAGAGCCTGAAAAGAGGATGAAGAGTTTCTTGGAAAGAAACGGCTAACTCTTCATCTCCATGGAGGAAGGTGAGACAAAATTGAAGGAATTATTTAATTAAGTAAATTAATTACTGCCACATGGGTGGCTTTTCATCTTGAATTATTGAATTTCAAGTGAGGATAATCCATTCAAATAACCAAATAATTATTTAATTCCTTTTGATGTGTATTAGCTAAAGGGGGTGGAATTAATTTAATTTAAAAGCACTTAGGACTTTAGAATTAAATTAATTAATCATAGGGATTTTTTAGCTAATAAATCTTGAAAATTTAGGAATTAAATATAGTGTAAGATTTATGCAAATTTAGGTTTTCTGCATTTGAGACTAAGTCAATTAAAGACAATTAGGAAGGAGAATTTGCCTAGTACAATAGGACTTCAATGATGAGAAAATGCACCAAAATTGATTAGAATTGTAAGGTGCCAATTTTGGGGTGTTACGCCCCCTACCCTTGGGAATTTGCTATAAATACAAGCCATTTTCTATGCATTTCATATCCTAGAAATTCAAGTGCAAAGCATCCTTATTATAGGCAATTTTTGAGCAATTGAGAGCATTTATGAGCAATTGAGAAGCATTTTATCATTTGTAGAAGCAATTGTTGATTTGAGGAGCATATCATGAGCATATTGAATTAGAACTTCATATTATCTTGAAAATTGAGCTAGATCTTGCATTTTATCTTTAAATTTCTCAGTCTAGGATTGTCCTTGAGAGAGATTAAGGTTGAGAGCTCTCTTAACAAAGCTTAGATAGGGAACCGTGAGATGTCATGGATTTAATTACAATTATTAGTTTAAATTGTCATTTTATTTCCATAGAATTGTAGTTTAGAATCCTAATTTCCATATAGGTGTAATTTCTCACACACAAATGGCACCCACCGTGGGGCTTTAAGCCTCAATTTCCTTGTTTTTATCATATATTTTTGTGTATTTGTATTACTTTGCTGTCATTTTGCACAAAATAGGAGAAGAGCCACCTAAAGAGATTCTTAAGCCGCCTGTTAGCAGTGAAAGACCACTTGTTATTGTTCCTGCACTGTGTGCTAGCATAATCAGACTGCAATTTGAACATTCTATGCCTCTTGCTTCTGCAAAGGGCCGCCTACTAGCAGTGAAAGGCTACCTGTGATCAATCTAGAGCTGCGTAGAAGCTTTATTTGACCGCACTTTGCACATCCTGTGCCACCTGTAGTTTATCTTTAGCCACCTGTAGATTTTCCAGAGCCGCTTTCTAACTTTTAATTGTCGCTTTTAAAGTTTAAAGTTCCACTTTCTAGCATTTAAAAGCCGCGTATTAACTGTTAAATGCTGCGTAGAAATTTTTTCTTGTTATCAAGTTTTAAATGATTTGTTTCTCTATCTATCTCTTTGTATTTTTTATCTCTGCAGATGAAAAATCACCCGAAAATACAGAAACTAGAGAAGAGAGTCACTAGGCCTAGCAAAGAGGTAAGAGCATAAACTAAATATGATAAGCAAGTGCATGCATCTAATCTTTTAGAAAACTTAAAAGAAGAGGAACATTTATATGATCACTACATCAAAGTTTTCTTTGCTTACAAAAAGAAGTTTCCTACTCTTTGATAGATTGTCATTTCTAGTTCTTTAAGCATGATTTTGTGAAAAATTTGATTAAAAGAGCTTAGACATGATTTATCTTTTGAGATTTCCAAGTTTTTCTTCACTTTGTATTTGTTGTGTTGACTAACTTGTTGGAGGATCTAGAGTGGGAACGATCACCATTAGGTGAGTTAAAAAAAGCACAAATCAATCAAAAATGCACCTAGCCTTTGCTAGCTTCGAAAATGAGGTACTTATCTTATCAAGCTTGCATTGATTAAATTGTGGCATTCATTTAAATCTAGCAGAATTAGGAAAATTCCTTTAGTTGTCTAAATTGAACAAGCATTAGGCACATGCTCTTCACTTTTTGAAGTGAATCAAAAAGCCAAACGTGCAAAGTCAATTTAGTACAAAGAAAGGGATAAGGAATTGAACCACACATTTCAATTTTTAAGAACCTTCTTGTCAAGGGGTTGAAAAAGAACAAATATTGCTTGAAGTGTTTGGAGCAAAGGAAGACAATAGGGATATGCTCTTCACTCTTTGAGTGAATCAAACTCCCAAACTTGTTGGACTAAGTTCAATTTTTGCTTTCCATATACATGCTAGATAAAATAAAGCTTTAGAGGGCCTGCCTCCTGAGAATTCCTTTACGAAGGCGGGGAGAGGGAACGACCCAAAGTGGTAGACAATCACTTTTGCTGTGATATCATCCAACCCACTATAAAAAATTGCATTTTACCTTAATCGGAAAGTGACTGATTCTTGTGCAAGTCATCCTCACTTCCTCAAGTAGTCCTTTAGGATTGTGCAAAATTGTACTTTCATGTGTGTGGGAAGCCCGCAAGGGGGTAAAGGAACTTGACAAGAGTTAGAATGGAGGTGTGAATAAAACCTTGTTAACTAGCAATCCTACCTTTTTAGAGCCATTGTTAAATGCCATATTTGTTTGACTCTTAGGTAGATTTATTGGAAGAGTTTCTTGCGTTATACCCGTAAAAAAAAATCTGAGAACATACACTTTTAGTGTTGTTTTAGGGATATAGTGCAAAATTGATGTGTGTGCTGAGTTTGTATTTGATTTTCACGCAAGAATCTTCTGTAACAAGTCTGATTAGAATTATTAAACTTTTAAAAATTCAAAAACTTAAAAATTTCAACCCTGATCAGCAAAGCGCTGCATATAAACATTTTTGGGCCATGTATAAAGAATTCTGGACCGCCTGTACTTTTGAAACACCGCTTGCAAAGATTCATAATCTACGTAAGCCACTAGAAAGTGTCACATGTAAACATTTAAAAACCACCTATCAACAGGAAAACACCACCTGCGAACTACAAAGTGCCGCATACAACAATTCTAGTAACCGCGTGCAAACATTTCAAAGTTGCCTACACATAGGCAAGAGCCACCCAGAAATAAAGAAGGGAAAATAGTGGATACTTCTCAGGGGTTTGAAAACAAGTTGCTTCCATTTTTGGATACCCTTTTGGAATTTTTACCTCTGTGTAACTTCAACTTGATCAAAATCTGCCATTAATGGACTTTTTGAAAAAATCATCCAAGGATTGATCATTCAAGTGAGATACAAAGCCTAAGTCTTTATTCAATTTATGTTAATGCCAACTTTTACGTGATCTCATTACATCAAGGCTGCCCTACAATCTGACGAATCTTATTTGAGACAGGAGTGTCCTTTCCCAGGTGATCCTTTTAGTTCTTCAAAACCTTTGTCAGAACCTGTAAAAGAAACCGAACCAACAATGTCCTTTCCATTTGACCATATAGACCCCGATCAAATCAACCACATTAACAAGGATATGAATAAAAATGGAGGGGGAAATTCTGATCCTAACAACCAAGGATCCAATAACAATACCAATGGAGGAGGAAATGATGACCCTAACAATAAAGGGTTAAACAATACCAATCTTGGAGGAGCAAATGGTGACCCTAACAACCAAGGGTTAAATAACAATAACAATGGGGGAAACTTTGACCGTAATGATGAAGAAGCCACTGATGAAAAGGTTAATGAAGCAATGCAAAGTATCTTCTTCATGAAACTTATGGAAAAAGTATTGGAAAAAGACAAGGAAAAGTACTTTCTAGACCTAGCACAAACGGGTCTCAAACTTCCACATGACTATGATGTCGACAAAATCAAACAAAAAGAAGTTGAGGCTAATCCCATTGACATCATGAATAAGAAATTCCAACTCTTTCAAATTCAATTCGACATGATGAAACAAAGCAGGGTTCCTAAACCCTTCTCTATCAAAGCTTTGTGTCCTTTTCCCTTTGATAAGACATTAATCATGGTTCCATTCCCAACAAATGCTATCTTTCCCAAATATTACAAATATGAAGGAAAAAATTATCCTCAAGATCACTTAAGGGAATTTTGTGCCTTAAGTCTAGAGTTCATGCATGACACAACTTACCTAATGAGGTTATTCCCTAGAAGTTTGGGAGGTATGGCAATGGAGTGGTTTTTGAAGTTACCCTCTGGCATTCAAACCTTTGAAGAATTGGCCTCTAAGTTTGTAACTCATTACTATTATAATATCAAACATGAAATTACAATGCTTAATTTATGTAACACCAAGCAAAGAGAAGGAGAGAGATTCCTACTTTTCCTACAACAGTGGAGAGCGGTATTTTCTAGATACCCTCGAAGTGTACCCGAAAAGGAGAAGATGGATATCTTTGTGAATATCTTTATTCATGAAATGAACTATCGGTTGAGGCTACAATGTCCTAGGACATTTCAAGATCTAATTGAGAATGGGGTTACAACTGAAGAGGTATTGGTCAAAAGTGGATAAATCAAACTTTACAAGAATAACAACAATAACAATACCTCCAACACCAATCAAAATTGAAATACCTCTAACAACAACCGGTTTTGGATGAGAAATAACAAAAATAAAGGAGTGGTCAATGGAGTGGTAGAGGCTAATACTTTAAAGGCCACCACTTTCAACCTCACTCAAAGTTCAGTTCAAGCCAATAATGTGAATCAAGCACCCAAAGTGCTCTTTAACAACAATAACACTACTAACAACTTTGGGAATAATCAAGGGGCTTACAAGCCTAAACCTTTCTTTGCACCTACACCCAAAAGGACATTCACTAATTTGGGTGAACCATTGGAAAATGCATTAAGGACACTTATTACAAATAAACTTATTGACCTACCAAGGGCTCAACCATATGAACCTCAAATCAAGCCAAATTGGTGGACTGAGAATAACCATTGTGAGTATCATAGAAATCAGGGACACAAGACAAATGATTGCATGTGTCTCAAACATGTGGTACAAGATCTCATTGACAATGGTGTGATAAAAGTAGAGGGCCCTCAAACTAATGAAGATCACATGACCTTTAAGACTCCTTTCTATAAACATGAAAAAGGAGAATCTTCAAACTCAAACAATGGAGGAAATAATGGGAACAATGCAAGAGGCAATAATAATTGTAACTTTGCACATACCTATGATAATACTATCAATGCTATATCCGGCCATGAGAGTACTATCAATGTTGTTGTGATCAAAGATCAACCTAAAGTGGAATCCTCTAATGCCATCACAAGGGGGAAAGCCTCAAAGGTTACCCTACAAGGGGGTACTCCTATTACTATTGGCCCTAAAACACCAACTATTTTGTCTAAACAAACACCACCTACAACAAAGCCTTATAGTTTGGTGGATCAATTAAAAAAGACCCCAGCACAAATATCAATTTTGGAGTTGCTGAAATTATCTCCTTATCACAAGGAGATCTTGGAAAAAGCCTTGGTTGAGACCACCGTTCCTATAAACTTGGAGGAAGACAAATTTTAGAACATGGTAGGACACCTCATAGCCCCTCATTGTCTTTCATTTTCAAAGCAAGATGATATGTCTATCACACATCCTCAAAACTTACCCTTGCACATAGATGTGTTAATTCAAAGGCATAGGGTCAAGAGAGTTCTCATAGATGGGGGAGATGGTCTTAATATTTGTACTTTAAACCTTGTCAAGTCATTAGGGTTTATCGAGTCTTCCATTGACCCTAAAAAGCAAATCAACATTAAGGCTTATGATGAGGAGGAAAGATCTTCAAAGGGTATGATAAATCTACCAATTCAAGTGGGACCCATCAAAAAGGATACCATATGTCAGGTCCTTGATATGAAATTGACTTACAATATCCTATTGGGAAGGCCATGGATACATGAAATGCAAGTGGTACCCTCTACATATCACCAATGCATAAAGTTTCCACACATGGGGAGGAGATCATGATTGGAGGAGATTCAAACCCTTTCCAATATTGTAATGCTTTAAAGCCAAGTCATGAATTGTACATTCCTCACAATAGGGAAGGAATTATTCCTGATATTACCATGAAGGAAGCCAAAGAGGAAAGTTCAAAACCAACATCAAATGTTACATTAACTTCTAACCCTATTCAAACTAACTCAACTACATCAACTAAGGGAAAAGAAAAGATGAGTTATGAGGGTTCAAATTCAAATGATAATTCAGTCAAGAATTCAACATTGAGAATGGAAACTTTGAAACCCACTAAGGAGGAAAGAGAACAAGCTAAGAAAGATCATTATCAAAAGATGAGTGACATGATGAACCAATTTGAGAAACAATGCGAAATTCACTCAAAAGGGCTAGGGGAATATTTCGTTTCCCTATTTGATTTACCTACATCTCCAAGGACACATGAGAAGCCATCCAAAGATCATAAACCCCACAAATATAATTCTCATTTTTTGTGAGAATGTGATAAACAAGAAATGGAAAAAGAGGATAATGAAGTATTGCAATGGCTTTATAAAGATGAGGATAATTCAGCTAATCCCATGGAAAGGGTGTAACATATCAACATTCAAACTGATCAATATGGAAAAGGATTTGACATCATGAAGAAAATGGGATATAAGGGAAGAGGACCCTTAGGAGTTAGACATAGAGGGTTGTTAGAACCTATTGAACCAGTTTGGAGAGCCAAAGAAGAGAAAGCCGGCATAGGTTTTCAACATAAGGGAGAAAGTTCAAGTCCCATGCATGATTTTCATGCACATATCCATATGGTAGGCTCTGAAAGTGAAGATGATTCTAGGGATTATGAGTGGGATTCCTTTTCCAAATAATCTTTTCATGACATAGAGGTTCATACCATTCACACTTATGCAATTCCTCCTAAAGTTGAGAATCAAGAACATGTGACTCAAGGTTCAAATTTTACTCAAACATCAAGTGAACCTTAACAAGCTAATGTAGAACAAGCACCTCTTTACACTCAATGGGTAGGTGAAACTTTGGTACCTTCATGGGTGGGATATTATAACCTAGTGTTTAATCCACATGCTTTCTTTCCCATGGAAATCTCAGAGGACCCTAGTGAAGAGGATTTTGATCCTTCTTCCATGGACCATCTTGAAGAGGCACATGTCATAGACCTTGACAATACAATGTATGAACCATAAAATGAAGTCATTTCCCTCAATCCTTCAAATGATAATCTATCCAATGAATCCTTGTCCTTAATGCACCCCAAACTTATTGATTGGGATCTTTTCGAGCGAAATGAATTACTATACTTCCCAAATGACAATGCAATGGCCTTATACCTCAATGCGGTTGAACCAAATTCTTCCATCAATGAATTCACTCTGGAAATGATGATAGGGGTAGGTGTTCAACCTCTTAATCCAAAAAATGAAAAGAAAATATACAAAAAAATGAGAAGGTCTAGTGGTGAAAACCACCATGTCGCAGTGCTAGACCCCAAAAAAGTAAAAATAAAGGATGCTTTCGAAGGTGAAAACCCAACTGTGGCACCTAAGGAAGAGAGGCTGGACACCTTACCAGCACATGAATATGAAAGATCACCTATACTTATTGAACCTATAGAAAAGGTTAACATTGGTACCGAAGTGGACCTAAATTTATTCACTTGGCAGCATCTTTGAGTCCCTTGGAGAGGAAAGAGTTCATCGAATTCTTTCAAGAAAAACAAGTCAACTTTGCATGGTCATATGACAATATTCCAATATTGGATCCAAGTTTCATAATGCATCATTTGAATGTGAAACCTAGAGTTAAACCCGTCAAGCAGAAGTTGAGAAAAATGCATCCACATGTAGCCCTTTCAGTCAAAGCAGAGTTGGAAAAATTACTCAAGGTGGGATTTATATGAGTAATTACCTATGCAAGATGGATCTCCAACATTGTACCAGTTACCAAACATGATAAATCCATAAGAGTTTGCACGGATTTTAGAGATTTAAACCTTGCTTTTCCCAAAGATGACTTTCCATTACCTAGCATTGATGCTATTGTGGATCTAACTATGGGTCATTCTATGTTTTCACTCATGGATGGATTTAGTGGGTATAATCAAATTCACATTGCACCTAAGGATCAAGAGAAGACATCCTTTACATGCCCATGGGGTACTTTTGTTGGAACGTAATGCCCTTTGGTCTCAAAAATTCCAGAGCCACTTATCAAAGAGCAATGACTACCATTTTCCATGACATGATGCATACCTTTCTAGAAGATTATGTGGATGACATTCTAGCTAAGTCACATGAAAGAAAATATCATTTACCCATACTTGAAAAGATTTTTACAAGGCTAGAACAATTCAAAGTAAGACTCAATCCAAAGAAGTGTGCTTTTAGGGTATAATCTGGAAAACTCCTAGGGTACATTGTTTATGCAAAAGGCATTGAAGTAGATCCTAAAAAAGTACAAGCAATAATGGACATGGACATTCCAAAGAATATTAGTCAAATGAGGTCACTTCAAGGAAGGCTTCAATCTATAAGGAGGTTCATTTCTCAATTGGTGGAAAAATTCCATTCTTTCACAAGGTTGCTACATAAGGACACCATCTTTACATGGGATGAGGAATGTGATAAAGCCTTTACATTGTTGAAAATATACTTGATGAATCCACCCATCTTGATGTCACCTATTTAAGGCAAACCTTTATTACTCTATATTTTAGCCATGCAAAAATCTTAAGGAGTCTTATTGGCACAAGAAGATAATGAAGGAAAAGAAAGGGCTATCTACTACTTGAGTAGAACTTTGATCAAATATGAATTAAACTATAGCTTCATGGAAAGGGCTTTCCTAGTAGTGGTATTTGCCTCTCAAAAGTTAAGACATTATATGTTGATGCATAAGGTGAAACTCATAGCCAAAATTGATCCATTGAAATATTTACTTTGCAAAACAACCCTAACTGGAAGGATTACAAAGTGGGTGATGGTGCTTAGTGAATTCAACATTGAGTATGTTAATAGGAAAGCAATAAAAGGTCAAGTTATTGCAGATCAATTGGCTGATTATCCTCAAGAATCCACACATCCAATTCAAGTGGAGTTTCCAAATTCTGAGATTGTTAATGTGGAAGCTAAGACATGGACTTTATACTTTGATGGATCTTACACCTAAAATGGTAGTGGGGCAGACATTCTTTTGATCACTCCTCAAGGTTACACAATCCCAAAATCTTACAAGTTATTATTCCCTTGCACAAACAACATTGTAGAGTATGAAGCTTTGGTCATAGGTATCAAGATGGCCTTAGAATGGAATGTCACAGAATTACAAGTCTATGGGGACTCTCAATTAGTCATCAATCAAGTCAATAATGAATATGCTACCAAGGATGAAAAATTGATGCCTTACAAGAAATTGGTGGATGATTGGAAAAATTAATTTGCTTTGATTACTTTTGAACAAATTCCATGTGACAAGAATAGAGCAGCAGATGTGATGGCTACCTTGGCATCTTTACTTCAAATGCCTGATGAAAATGAAAGGTATGAGTTCTTGGTGGAAGAATTGGTTAAACTGACATTTGACCTACCTGATACCCAAATTATTTCCCTTTTAAATGGACATGAATCACCATGGTATGGACCTATTTATTCCTACCTAAAAGACCAAACCTTACCCATAGACCAAACCCATGCCCAAAAGTGAAATTTCATAAGACAAGTGACTCGTTATACCATCCTTTCTGACACATTATATCGTAAGGGTCTTGACGGAATGCTCCTTAGATGTCTAGAGGAAGATGAATAGAAATTAGCTCTAAAGATGTCCACGAGGGGATTTTTGGGTCACATTCAAGTGGTTTAAACCTAGCTAAGAAAATCCTACTCATGGGGTACTTTTGGAAAAACTTAGAAAGAGATGCTTGTCAGTTTGCCAAAGTTTGTGCAAAAAGTCAATATCATGGAGACATGATCCATGCACCAGCACAAGAGTTACACCCATTTGTCACACCATGGCCATTCTACCAATGGGGTTTTGATTTGATTGGTATGATCTATCCACCTTCTTCAAATGGATACAAGTAAATTCTCACTACAACAAAGTACTTCACTAAATGGGTTGAAACCATCCCTTTAACAACTGCAACAGGGAAGAAATTTTTCATGTTCATCCTTAATCATATCATTTTCTGATATGGCATTCCTCACGCCATCATCACGGATAATGGAAAGCAGTTTAAGAACAAGGATGTCGATGAACTGTGTGACACATTCCATATTACTCATCACTCTTCATTCATTTACTATCCTCAGGGTAATGGACAAGCAGAGGCTGCCAACAAGAATATCCTCAAAATTCTAAAAAGATCGATTGGTAAATCAGGTAGAGATTGGCACCTTCAAATCAATCCAGCATTATGGGCCTATAAAAATAGTATTTGTACCCTGACAAGAGCTACACCTTTTTCATTGGTTTATGGGGCTGAAGTTGTTCTACCTTTAGAAGTTGTTCTACCATCCCTAAGAGTGTCATTGCATGGATTAATCACAAATGAGGATTATAGAGTTGCCCAACTTCAACAATTGGAGATGTTGGAGGAACACCAAACTCAAGCTTATGATCATTTGAAAGTGTATCAGAATCAAATTTCAAGGAACTATAACAAGCATATTAAACCAAGAACCTTTCAAGTGGGAGATCTAGTGTTGAGGGAGAATCCAAAAAATCAGGTTGACAGAGAAATGAAAGGAAAGTGGGAAGCAAATTGGCTTGGTCCTTTTGTTATTGTTTCTTCTTTTGGAACGGGGACCTACAAATTGGCCTATTGTGACGGTGATGAATTGCAAGAACCTATCAATAACATTCATCTTAAGAGGTTTCACACCTAATTAAATGAAAGAGTATCCTAGGAAAGAGTATCAGTTGAGAGTATCAGATGAGTCAGCATCACCTTTGTACATGAGAAAAAGTCAAAATACAAAAAATGAGAAATGATAAAAATACAAAATAATTAGAAAGTTCAAAAAGCCAAAAACATTGGAAAAACAAAAAATCAGAAAAAGGAGAAAATTGAGCATGAAGAAATAAAAAACATTTGGAAAATAAAAAAAATGTTGTCTTGGTGAAAACCTAGCAAATAGGTGCCTTGATGATAAAAAAAAAAAGAAAAAAAAGAAAAAATAAATTTGAAAAAGAGAAAAAGTGCCTTGGTGAAAACCTAGCAATAGGTGCCATGGTAGCAAAAAAAAAAAAAAAAAGAGAAAAAAGAGCAATAATCCCAAGAGGTGAAAACCTGGAAACAGGCGCCTTTTGTCCCTTAGGTCTTCCTTAGTTGCATTTGTACATATTGTCTTTCATCATCTCATTTGTCCATATCCTCATTGCATCCATCATTTGTGCATAGGTCATAATAAAGTCTCAAAGCTGCATTGTTCCATTCTAGGTTTTATTTTTCCCTAAGTTTCACATTGGTTACATTTATCATTTGGGGGCAAACATCATGAATTTTGGTACTAAATGGATTCAAGAGTGCTACATTTTGGTCACACATCAGAAGTAGATTTTCAAATTCAGAGGAGATATAATTTTGGAACCTTTGATGGATATCATTGTTCAACCCTAAACAGTTTGATCCTATACCATGATCCTTGAGCTTCATTGACTTATTTTATCAGGATTAAAAATTGACAAACCGTAAATGATCAGAATGTTTGGAATTCTTTTTGAAAATCTTGATACATTGCTACACACTTGGAATTTTTGATGAGTTTTTCATTGACTTTTTTGAGTCATGTTATTTTTAGCTAATCGATGATGTTTCGACTAGATCGGCGATGATGGAGACATGATGTTTTTTAAAACTTCTGTGTGACTATTTTGAGGAATATTCTTTAACTTGTGTGAATTCATCTAATGACATGATCATTAAAGAACCATCAAGGACATTGATATAGGAAGGAGGGTTAATCTTTGTTTGTTTATGCAAAAGGATACCTTGGCTATTTAGATTTTCAATATATTAATACCAAAATCCACTTACAACATTGAATCCAATTAAATCGGTATTCATACTCCCATAGTTGATCATTCAACTAGTGAGGGTTGTACTTGGTGTCACAGAAGGTTACCAAATGAGATGAAAGTCATATTCATATTCTTATGGTCGTAGTGACACCAGTAAGGATTGTATCGACTCCTAGTTCCACAATGCTCAATAATGAAAATATATCTCTGTTTGCATTTCTTTCACAAACCTCAAGGACAATTAGTTGCATTGCATTTTCATGTTAGCATAACTGCATGTGCATGTTAGTTTAATGGCTTTATTTTAGCATGTTTCCAAATTCAAGGGGGTTCATTATTAATGGGTTACATCAATTCAATGGTTTCAAATAATCAATATGAGATTATCTTTTGCATTCATAGCATTAATCATTATTCATTATATATTCATATCAAGAGAAAAACAAGGAAAAGAAGCATTAATCATTAGTCATTTATCCAATCATCATTTAGAAATGTCATAAATTAAGTTGCATACATCTAAACCCAAAAAGATAGTTGCATTCATTTTTACCTATTGCACTAAGTATTGCATCCATATCATTGCATTGCATAAACCATACATCATGATAAAATCAGAAAATCATATAGAATTAAGTTGCATTCACATCATTTGATTCAATCTATCTATGTCCTACTGTAAGACATTACATCCATAGAATAATATAAATAAATAGATCATAGAATCATATAGATATGCATAAAATAAATCTCATAACAACATCATCAAAGGGGAATCAATGGAAGATCATCATAAATAAATGTCCATCATCAAATATCTATAGAAAATCTGTATATCAAAGATACATCAACAAAATGATCCATATGTCACAAGTCCTGATCAAAACTCCACATGATACATCAATATAATATCTGGATATCATAGATCCCAATCTGTCTCATGACCCAGCAGGGGCACCTGATCCATCTCCAGTGATACCTATACCTAAACCTCTTGATCCATCAGGATCTCTGTCACCTAATCTATCCTGTGTGGAAGGTGGTGCCTGACTAGTGCTAGCACTGGTAGGTAACTGATCCAATGTAGCTAAGAACTGCTACAACATAGTCAAAACCTGATCTAATCATATAGTAACTGCAGTCATCCTTGAACATCATGAACTAAGCCATCCACAATAGGAGGAACTAGAGGTTCCTATGATGCTGGAGGGGCTAGAGGTGCCTGTGGCACTAATGGACCCTGTGGTATCACTAGTGCTATGCTACTCTGTGGATCTACATGAGGAGCCTGAGGTGCCTATGGCACTAATGGAACCTGTGGTATCATCGGTGCTATGCTACTCTGTGGATCTACATGAGGAGCCTGTCTCAGAGGAGATGGAGGTCTCTGCGGACCCTGTCTTTGTAATGGAACATGTAGAGGAACCTGTCTAGCCACCTAGACTCGTCTGTGTCTCTGCCTAGCCCATTCTGTACTAACTCTTCCAGGAGCCTGTCTATGGGGAGGTGCCTATACCTGCACTTGTCTCTGTCTAGGCTGACCAAATCCACCACCTTAGCCTCTAACATGACCACCCTGCATCCGAGGTCCCATAGCTCTTTGTACCCTAGGAGCTCTCTGAACCCTCTATTTCTGAGGTCTCTTACCATCTCCATCATCATCACCACCATCATCACCACCGTCATTATTAGATAGATCATCAACATCTAGGATAGGCTTAGCTGGATCTGTAAATATAACAAAGTGATGTCATAAGAACCACTCTCAATACTTAGTAGACATCCCTGCATCAGCTACATGTGTCATCAAATCCCATCTCACAAATCCAAGCTGACCAATTTGTACACAAGCATACTGATAATCAACCTAAGCTCCCCACATGGATCGCTATGCCTGTATCCTCGCATAAAGTGCCATACCCTAGGGCATATCCTGTACTCGGCCATACTAACAGAGCACTCTCCCAAAGAAAAATCTCTCTATACATAGTGGTGATCAATCAATCATCCATCGAGGGGGAAACATATAAGGCAACTCATCATCATCCTCTTGCCATCTCTTGCAGCTCAAATATGGTCTCTAGATGACCTGATCAATATCATCAATAGTACGATGCCAAAACTCAACCTTGCCCAGATGATGTTGGACAAGCATACCATTGTACATAAAAGCATATGGATATCCTCTAGCCTGAACTCGTGCTGAGACTGGTCTGGTGATAGGGATATGCTCCCAAGTCCATAGTTGTAAAAGAACTGCACCTGCTAAAATAGATGTGCTGCACCTATATACAATCTCATGAAGATCATGATAAAGCTGGGCTAACACACATGAACCCCAGTCGAATCTCCGAGGATGTGAAATCATGTCCTTCAATATAAGGTCCCATCTGACTGCAAATCTATGACCTCTCTTATTAGGAAGTAAAAATCCTCTGATGACCACTCCTAATAATGCTGGCAAGGTAGGAAATGAAGCAAACTGTGCCCAAGTAATGCAATCATTCTCAATGGTGTTTGTTGGAGATTTGTTTCTGTGCAGTTGATTGATTATATATTTGTCATTGATGACAACATATAATATACAACAACATTCTGTAAGAACTTATCAGAACAATGTTATCCAACCTTGCACGGTTAGATACATGTTGTAGACATGCCTTGGTTACTATATTCATACACGCGGTCTAGATATGATGTTTCAGTCAAGTTGTGTAATTATGTTATTGGCAATTATAGTTCTGGAAGAGTATCTATTCAGAACTGACATATTTAACATGTTTCTTGAGTTGCGCCTATCTTCAGGATATGTGTGTGTATATTCATGATTAGTTATGAGCTGCTGATAGTTATCTAAAGGTGCCAAACATGTTTCAAGAAGATTGCAAAGTTAGAGTTAATTTGGTCAGGCTGACTTAGTGACGCATCACGTCTATTTAGTTTATATTTGCGTGGTTGTAATTATGCTTGTGTGATTAGTAAATCCAAAAAGGATGTTATGAAGAGTTGTCTTACAAGTCCCATGATCTCATACTTTGAGAAAGATACTTATAGAAAGTCATTTGTGATACGCCAAGTGTGAATGATACAAAAAGATACAAAAAATGTACAGAGCAGAATATCAGTTGTGGTTCATTCATCAAGGGTCTATGTGAAGAAGAAGTAGAAGATTACAATACATTGGAACTGATCAAGACACCAGGTTTACTCTACAATTCATCATTAGATATAGTGTATATCTATTCTACAGAAGGTTGTAGCCTTCACCATTGAAGCAGTGAGCTTTTGGACAGTGAGTCCTCACCCCTAACAGGGTATTTGTAAAACAATCCTAACAGGGTTAGACCCTTAACCAGGTCACTATACTTATTGCTTTGTACTATAATCAAATTGTGTGTTGTGTACTATGTTATCTGAATGAGCATTTACTTTATTGTATTATAAAGTTAATAAGAGAAAATGATTAAAGTTACTGATAACTGATTCACCCCCCTCTTAGTTATCCTTTGGGACTATTCTAACAATTGGTATTAGAGCCAAGTGCCTTGGAGAAGAAGCCTAACAGCTTAATGTAGATCAAATGTCTTACTTCAAAAAAGAGAGCCCTAAGTTCGATGGAGAAAATTATATGGATTGGAAAAACAAAATGATAACCCATCTACAGTGTGTTGGTTTTGATATCTTTGAGATAGCCACACAAGAAGTTGTTATTCCCTCTTTAAAAGATCTATCAAGAGATGATGCTACTAGTAAATA
>MU223054.1:2122253-2150485 GCA_018584345.1 Thuja plicata | reverse complement strand
GGATCAAACTCAACCAAGCATTAACCCATGGTTAATTCACTCTACCCCCTACCCTTGGGAATTTGCTATAAATACAAGCCATTTTCTATGCATTTCATATCCTAGAAATTCAAGTGCAAAGCATCCTCATTATAGGCAATTCTTGAGGAATTGAGAGCATTTATGAGCAATTCAGAAGCATTTTATCATTTGTAGAATTAGTTGTTGATTTGAGGAGCATATCATAAGCATTTTGAATTATAACTTCATATTATCTTGAGAATTGAGCTAGATCTTGCATTTTATCTTTAAATTTCTCATTCTAGGATTGTCCTTGAGAGAGATTAAGGCTGAGAGCTCTCTTAACAAAGCTTAGATAGGGAACTATGAGACGTCATGGATTTAATTACAATTTTTAGTTTAAATTTTTATTTTATTTACATAGAATTGTAGTTTAGAATCCTAGTTTCATGAAGGTGTAATTTCTCACACACAGTATGTAGAAACTGCACTCATATCTAAAGTTAGTAAAAATGATGTTTGGATCATAGATAGTGGCTTCACTCACCATATGACCAGTGACAAACAAAATTTTGAGACTTTTTAATACTATAATGGTGGTTCAGTAAGAAAGAGTAATGATACACCTTGTCTAGTTGAAGGTAAAGGAACTATAATGTTGAATAACCTGATAAAATGTGAAAATGCTTATTGGGTGAAAGGATTGAAATATAATCTATTGAGTGTTTCTTAGCTGAATAATTTAGGTCATAGAGTAGCATTTGAAAATAAGAAGGCAAAGATCTTCAATGAATCAGGAAGGTTGATTGGTACCAATTCGCAACCAAAAGGTAACTTATTCTATCTGAATGATACTAACACCATTTGCTTAATGGATAGAAATAAAGAAATATGGTTGTGGCACAAAATATTATGTCATGTAAATTTTGACAACATGATAAAGGTAAGCAAAGGAAATGTAAGAGGCTTACCGAGAATGTCAAAGCCAGACAATATCATGTGCAAAAATTATCAAAAAGGTAAGATGACAGAGTCTAGTTTCAAAAGAAAAACCAATACATCTGATGCCATTCTAGAATTAGTCCACAGTGATCTATGTGGACCCATGAGGACAAAGAGTTACTATGGTGATAGATATTTTATTCTCTTTGTTTATGATTACTCTATAATGATGACAGTTATGTTTCTAAAAGATGAATCAAAAGCATTCAAGATGTTTAAATGGTACAAAGCAATGGTAGAAAAACAAAGTGGTAAGGAATTAAAATGCTTAAGATCAGATAGAGGAGGGGAATTTATTTTAGATGAATTCACTAACTTTTGCAATGAGCATGGCATCAAAAGATAGGTCTCTGCACTGAGAACACCATAGAAAAATGGAATTGCTGAAAGAAGGAACAGATCCATTGTTGATTGTTCAAGGACATTGATGATAGAGAAAGGCATCACCCAAATCTTATAGAGGGAAGCTATCAGTATTGATGTTTACACATTGAACATAGTACAATTGAAGAAAGACACCAAGAAGACACCCTATGATTTATGGTATGGTTACACACCCAATGTAAGTTACTTCAAGATTTTTGGTAGTCAATGTTATATCTTAAAAGATGATAGAAATGGAAAGCTTGACTCCAAAAGTGATGAAGGTATCTTTATAGGGTATTCCACCAAGATTAATTCTTATAAATGTCTCAATAAAGCCTCTAACAAAATTGTTGAAAGTGAAAATGTAAAGATAGATGAATTTGCAGAGAAGAATGAAAAGGAAAGCACAAAAGAACTAGAGGACTACAACAAGTTTGTTTACAATGAAGAACCTAACACTCTACCCGACCAATAATGTATAGCTCTTGAGAAAAAAAATATTGTACCCGAGCATTAGGCTGCAAATACCAAAAATCAGGATATTGCTCGAGATGATGTACCAAGCGATGAAGATCATAATGAAGGACACAATGATGGTCAAGATTATAGACAAAGAATTGAACCTATACTTTCCAGGTATGTCAGAAGGAACCATCAATAGAACCATATCATAGGAGACAAGAAGGCTGGTATGAGAACTAGAAGTAAGTCTCTAAACACAAGATGTCTAATTTGTGATTTTGACCCAAAATCTATCAATGCCGCACTTGATAATGAAGAATGGATTAGTGATATGAATGAATAAATTGAGAAGATTGAGAAAAATAAGACATGGACACTTGTACTGAGACCAGATGAAAAGAATTTCATCGGTACCAAATGGATATTTAGAAACAAACTGAATGAGAATGGGGAAGTCACTAGAAACAAAGCAAGAATAGTATGCAAGGGGCATGCATAAGAAGAAGGGATTAACTATGGAGAAAAATTTTCACCCGTTGCTAGGCTAGAAGGAGTGAGAATATTACTTTCTTATGCTACATGTAAAGGATTAAAGGTATACCAGATGGATGTCAAGTCTGAATTCCTAAATGGAATACTTGAGGAAGAAGTGTACATTGAACAACCAAAAGGGTTTGTTGATCCAGACAAGAGGAACATGGTATGTAGACTATGTTGGGATTAAAGGGAAGTAGTATTGAGAGGGGAGGAGTGAATCAGTACCTCTAAAATTTTTAACACTTTTCACCTTTCTTCATTAGCAATCAATCTTTATTATATTACCCACCAAATTTGATGTTCTTTCTTATGCATGTAGTATTAATTCATAAAATTAATTGTATGAAACATTCATGAAAGTAATAGACACATAACACAAGATATGATATCATAGAAAAATCTTGTTAGGAAGTAAAAACTGTGATGGGGATGACACCCACAAAACTTCACTATCTGCAGAATGGAAGGAAACCGGTTAAGGCTTATAATTTGATCACTTCTGATGATCTACCCTGTTAGAAATATTAATGTGGAGACCTATTAGGATCTACTCTGTTAAGAGCTTTAGAAACACTATTAAGTGTGCACTCGGTTAAGAGATTTACAATAGGATTGTTAAATCCACCTTCCTTGAAAGGATTTCTTAAGTGTACCCCACTTGTTAGAATGTGTACAATATGTTTGACCTGACTGTATGCAATCTATAATTGTTGATTATAGATCCATTAAAGCTTACATTATATGATTATCACCTATAGTGATTGATTAATACCTTTTCCTACTCATCGGTAGCCTTGGTTCTATTCTTGAAAACTGATTTGATCTTTGTTTGTGCTGCTGCTTGAATTCTCTTGTCTGATCCTTAGATGCTCTCAATGGCTATGATCACCATCGAACAACATGTTCACAATTGATTGAGAATCTATTTATACAAGTTTTTTGACCTATTTTATAATCAAGCATTACAATGTTAACTCTAGATCCAAGGTATACAACTTGACCTTGATCCTTTAGTCTACATGTTTTAAATTAGTTAAACTGATAAAAACAATCATAATTACATTGATTTTCCCGTACGTAATGGATTTAAAACAAATCAAGAATCTAAATATAAAAATTTAGTGATTTATCTGATGTGGAAAGTCAGATCCACTTTTTCTGGGATGTAACTGACCATCAGTTCTTGATCGTCGGTGTGAACTGAAAGTCTGTCGGTGTTCCTTCTTTGAACTGATCGTTAGTTTCCCTTGATCTGTCAGGTTCCACTCTTAACTGTTTCATCAGGTTTCACTATTGGTTACTCGTCATGTTCCTTTTTCTTTTCTGTCATTGGGTAACAGTGAATAGTGTTGCGTCAAGATGCTTTGTACTTAGCAATATTGATAACCTTGGCACCAGGTAGTGTTGTGCCCTGTTTGTCATTGTAGTATAAACTGATCATGTTTATCATGTTTTTCCTTGCATATACTAATGGAAAAATATAAGGTCTTCAATCTCCCCCTTTGACATTAGTATCAAAAACTGATATGTGCAAAATACAAGTGTTTAGTATGTACACCGTGTATATATCCTTGTCATTATATGACTCCCCCTAACTGTATGCATTGGTATAGTATAGGTATATGTACAATATGTATACTTTCCTTTGTACTATACATTCTCCTTTTTGTTCTTTCCTCTTTCTAATAACTAACTGTACATATCATTTCTTCCTTTCATTTCCCCCTTTTTACTGACTTACTGACTATACATATCATTTCCCCCTTTTTTGATAATCATGACAAAAATGTACAAATTATAAGTTGTCAAAAATGTGACAAAAATGTGTAACTTACAGAGTGTCAAGAATGTGGGAGTGACTATTCTTGATATCTTCTATCATTTTCTCCCATTTTTCTTACAAGAGTTCTAGTGCCATGTGCTCTAGTTCAATCCTGACAAGCATATCATAAATGTTGTCTAGGATAGACATTTCTGGGGTGGCAATGAGTGTTCTTGCCTCTGTCATATGTTGTTGCAGTAATGTGAGAGTTGGTAATAGTGGGGATTGAAGCTCATTTACCTCATCTTTGAACTTTTTTTATGTAATGTGTATATCTTGTCTCATCTTCCTAGCTTGCTTGAGCTGGTCTTGGTGCAATTTGATTGCATCTTTATTGTTTGTGAGACCTTGTGCACTGGCTTGAAGATCAACATCAATTTGTGCTATCTTATCAGTATACTCATTTGTGAGTTGATCCAATGTGCATAATTTTTGTATTAAGGCTATAGTTTCTAAAATTATGGGGTCTATTGTGCTTACCAGTTCATATAGCTTCACCTTTTGCAGTGCCACTTCTTGGCTTATCTTCTCTGCTAACTTGAATTCATATTTCTTCTCAATTCTAGCTTCCATAGCCTTTTTAGCATTTATGTTTTGAGATGTGATAGCGTTGGTGAGAACCATTAATTGATCAAGAATGGGATTTGTTTGATCAACATCTGTATCAGGTACAATTTGTTGAAGTATTCCTTTTGCAACTTCAAGTACCTTTGCTTCTTTTGTGGATTTTCTCAGCTTAGCATGGATAGATTTCCTTTCACAAAGTCTAGCTTACTTTGTCAACTCAGTAGGATCCAATGTTCTAGGATCACATACTAGAATCTCAATTATTTCATCCAGAGTAACTAGATTCTTGTTCTTGCTCTTCTTCTTCCTTGAGATTTGTGTAGAGGTAGATGTATGAACTACCATTGCTAGTTCATTTTTTTTCTCTGAGGAGCTCAGTGAATGCTTTGTAGATGAAAATTCTTGTGCCTTCTACTTGGGGTTCACCTGTCAGTTAGGTGAAGATGTCTCTTCATCAGCCTTGGGTGTTTCAGTAGATTTTTCTTCAATTTTCTTTTGTGCTTCATCTTCCTTTTCTTCTTCACTCTTCTCCTTCTTCTTTTCCTCCTCTACTTGTTTTTCTCCTTCTTTATTCTGATCAGTAGACTTGTCTTGCTAATCATTGGTAGCAGCTTGTTCTGCAGTTCTATCTTTTGATTCATCTATTGTACCCTTTGTTTCTACATCACCCTTGTCTTCAGGTATGCTTGAATCTGCTGTAGTAGATTCTTCATTTATTTCTAGAAGATTGATGGCCTTCACCAATACCGACATATTGTTCTGTGTGCCTACTTGTGTTGCATCTACAGTTGCGTCCTTCTCGTTGGTTTGATCTTGTTGAGAAGTGACATCTTCACCCTTTTGGATTTGTTCTGCAGGGTCCAGTCCTGTTATGTCAATGATTGAAGTGTCTGGCCATATCTCATCAGCAACATCCATGTCCTTATTTCCTTGTGTCTCCAATTATTGTTTCTTTTCTTGAGCCTTAAGAGATATGAATATGACATCATCTTCCTTCTGTGGATCTTTATCAGAATCATAGTGAGTGATGTCTTGAATGTCAAGATCATCCATGACTTTATCTAAGTCAATGGGCTTGGTATTATCCACATTATCCAAAGAAATGTGCTCTAGACTTGCTTTATCTTTATGCTCCTTTGTATGAGGTGTGTTGGTGAGAAGTAATTGATTCTCACAACTTGTTGATTCTAGAGTTAGATCTAGAATTTGTCTCCATTTTTCATCTATCATGCTGTCCAGATCTAAGAATTTTCCCTGTAGCACCTTGTAGGCTCTTATCTTAGCCACAAATTTACTGGAATGATTTTTCATCATTTCTTTTATTTCTTCCACTTTGGATTCGGGAGGCATGAGTCATACAAGTATCCTCTCCCTTGCTTCCTTTTCAAAGTTCAAAGCATACAACCAATGTGATGATATTCTGTCAATAAGTGGTTTGGGAATTTTGCTAACAAACTCAACTGGTACATATTTGAAGTTGACCATAGCCCTAATTATTGCATCTTCTATTTTATTTTTTTCCTCGGGCTCCACCTTTACCCATTGTCTAATTTTCCTATCAGTCATGGTACCTATTGTAGCAATTGAGTTAGCAGTCTCATCAATTATTCTTGGGGTTAAGCTTTTCTTTTCTACCTCAGGCTCATCCTATTTTGAATCTTCAATATCAGCTTTGGTCTTGACCAATCTTCTCCTCTTTTTAGTAGGTGTTTTCTTCTCTGTTTTCTGCTTCCTCTTATAGGTCCTCTCTTGACCTTTCTTAAGAGGTGTTGTATCATTATTTGCAGTTTGGCTCCTTGTCCTTTGAGCTGATGTGGTCCTTGGTTTCTTGGTTGGAGGTGGAGGCACATAAGACTCTGTGGATTTAGAATCCATTGCTTTCTCATCTTGCTCTTCACCAATGGTACCCTGTTCCTCAATTTCCTCTATTTATTCTTTCTCCTCCTCATTTACTGACAACATCTTCTCAAGATTCTTCACCATCTTGTTTTTCTTGTTGACAGTCTTCTTGATGACTAGGCCCATTTTAATCTTAGACTTTGCCTCTTCATATATTCCAAATCTTGGTTGCTTACTGTCAAGTGGTTCATTCATCAATGCATCAATTGCATTTGTTGCTTGATCTATGTTTATCTCATAGTCAAGAGGTGGCAACCATATTGTCCTTGGTACAACTGGTTTAATGTGAGTGAAATCTAAATCCACCATAATACATATTTCATCCCTATACTTTTCAATCAACTGTTCAGGTATCCTCACTCTCTCCATCATCTTTTCCTTGAAGTCAAGGAAGTATTCAGTCACCACTAAATCTAATTTGTCACCTAGTGACTTGATAAGGTCACTTATCTACAATGTGACTGGATTGGTAGTGTCCCACTTCACTTTTCCAACTGAAGGAAAGTATTCTTGAAAATAAAAGAATATACACATTATAAGTGAGCCAAACTTATATGTGTTTGTCTTGGCAGACCTGATTTTTGTCATATTTTCATCAAGTTTCTTTAGTAGGATCTCACATAGATCCATCTATATTCCTTTTGTGACAATCTTGTAAGCTGTGCTTATTTCTATTTATGCTATGTTTTTTAGCCTTCTCACTTGAAATATCTTGTAACCTATCACACATGCATCGAACCTCAGTTTCTCATTGGTGATGATGTTCACCTTAAGTCCTCGGTTATCCCATACAACATTGGTGAGTTTTTCAACTTCTTGTTGAGAGGGATGCTTGTGTGCCTTTGGTTTGTCAATTATAGGGTAACCTGTTACAACATGTAACACATCCTTTGTAATCTTCTTGGGTTCATCCAACCATAACTTCTAGTCATGCATTCTACTTAGTACCAACCTATACCAACCTAATCCAGTCAGTATTGAAAACCAACTTAGGGCATTTGTTATCCCTTTTACTTGTAGGTGCTTGTGTTCTTCCTTTAGGTTCCCTTGTTCATCACATAGCTTCTTATAAGCTTTATCTATCTCCAGATCACCAATCTCAGCGATCTTGTAGTGGATATACAATCTTACGTCTTCTATCAGCAAAACCCTAGGTGGAATTTTTGAAAATGTGCCAAAATTATCGGGTTGCATTGTAATATCTGGGCATATCTTGTATTTAGGTTCCACACAAGTGCTATTATTGATCAAATTAATGATATTCTTCTTATCACTCTTCAATTTTACTATTCTTGAAGTGGTTTCCATTGTGTTTCAAATTTAGGGATTTTTCAAAAATAATAACAGAGTTCTTCAGTGCGCTTGGTACTTACTTCGATCTGTGTAACTTGTGAGTGATATGTTTGGAGTGTGTTGGATTGAGTCAAGGACACTCTGCTAAATGCTCTCTTTTTTCTTTGCTCTATTTGCCCAGTTCGCGTGTGAAAAATGAAGTGCTTCTATCAAGTATTTATAGAATTTTGCCCTAAGTCTGTCATAAATGCTCAACAACTCGTCGGGTCATGAAGACAAAGTTTGTCAGGAAGGATCTCAAATAAAATTCTCGGTGTTGATAGGATGCTTAGGATAGCTATTAAGATTGTTGCTTTCACTGACAGATCTCGGTGTAGTGTCAAGACAACATTGTAACTTTTCTTCCTTACCGTCAGGTGTCGGGTTACATTAGCAACTTATCCTTTTTATGTGTTGACCGACGATTCTCGGTAAGTGTAGACATCTCATCCTTTTATGTTCATCGATGATTTTTGATATGTGTTTACTGATGGAGTTTCTTTCTCAGAATTGTAACAAGTATCATAATATGCATCTTTATTCATGCAGATTTTGACTATGTATCAATTTGTATAATGGAACTGATGCAATATATGACTTGGTGTAGTGCAGTTCCATACTTACTTGTTCACCTTTAGGTGGGGGTAGTGATGTCACTAGATCCATGGGATGATGTGTCACCTACTACATTGCTTAGTCCAGCTTCCTCAATGGTTGAAGCTTTCCTCCATATTTGCTTTCTCATTTTCTTGATGTCTTCAATGGTGTTACCATTTGCAAAAGTGGTGGTTTTTGTTATTCATTCTCTACAGTCCTCCTTTAGATGTCCAACTTTATGATAGTGTAAACATACCATTCCAAGGTTGGTCTAGCCTCTAGACCTTTTGGTCCATGTTCTCATGCAGTTTGCAGCAATGTGACCATATCTACCACATGCTGTGTAGTTTATCCATGTACTGTAACCCCAAACATATGAATTATCGAATCTGCTTGGTTTATATGTATTTTCTTCTTCCTGCATTCAATATATGTGTGCCCATGCATTTTGTAGGTGGGATAATACTTTTCCATTTATGTTTCCTTCTTTGGTTCTTTCACCTTTGATTTACATTCATATGCTTTATGTCCTTTCTTGCTACAATTATCACAATGTCCTATGAATGTAAATGTGGATTTAGGAATATATTTTTCTTTTCTCCTACAAACATTTGAGGTGTGGCCTTATTTTCCACAATGATTTCATGTCAAATTCCTTGGTCTAGGATTGATGTAGGAATCTTTTGTATCATCTTCATTTGATGACTCTCCATGCTCAGTGTACCGTAGTCTAGTGTTGGTGTTGGGTCTTCTTTGTGCATTCAAGAATTTGTCCATCCTTTTTGTACTTTCTTAAACTCTCTTTATCATATCATTATGTTGTTTCTGAATTCTAACCCCATGCTTTAGTTTTTCATTCTCTTCTCTTAGTTCACCGATAATCTGTATTCTTTCAATGAGTTCCATATTCATTTTGTTTGCTTCTTAACTGATAAGAATAATCTGATTTGTAACCTCATGGTGATGCTCTGTAAGTCTTTGTATCTCAGACTCTTTTTCTTGTAATTTTTCTGCTATCTTTCTTCTATCATCAATAGCTATTTTTCTTTCTTGTTCAACTTGCCTTGCATTGTTCATGACATCAATCATCCTTACCATCTGTGCCTCTTGACTGATTTGCAGAGATTTGACTTGTCCAGCCAGATGTAGATTTATTTCAGTTAGACTTGTGATGCTTTCTTCTGATGTATCTGATGCCTTGCTTGTATTTGATCCTAAAGACTCAAAGAAATCTGGAATCTCTTCCTCATGATAATTTGTCTCATTATAGAGAGAAGCCATAGTCTTTCTTTATCCAGCAACTGTCTCATGTTGATTCTAACTTCTTTATACTGTTCACAGAACATATGAATTTCAAGCTTTTTATTCTCAATATTTTTATCAAGTTTGTACTTCTCCATTTTATGATGTTTTCTCTTAAGCCTTTAAGCTTTCCAAAAAGAGACTTAGCTCTGATAGGAATTGTTGGGATTAATGGGAAGTAGTACTGAGAGGGGAGGGGTGACTCAATACCTCTAAAATTTTTAACACTTTTCACCTTTCTTCATTAACAATCGATCTTTATTGTATTACCGACCAAATATGATGTTATTTCTTATGAATGTAGTATTAATTCATAAACTTAATTGTATGAAAAATTCATAGAAAAATTCATGAAATTAATAAACACATAACACAAGATATGATTACGCAGAAAACTCCTCTTAGGAAGTAAAAACTGTGGTGGGGATGGCACCCACAAAACTTCACTATCTGCAGGATGGAAGGGAGCCAGTTAAGGCTTACAATTTGATCACTTCTGATGATCTACCCTGTTAGGAGTATTAATGTGGAGACCTGTTAGGATCTACTCTGTTAAGAGCTTTAGCAACACTGTTAAGTGTGCACTCGGTTAAGAGATTTACAATAGGATTGTTAAATCCACCTTCCTTGAAAGGATTTCTTAAGTGTACCCCACTTGTTAGAATGTGTACAATATGTTTGACCTAACTATATGAAATCTATAATTTTTGATTACAAATCCATTAAAGCTTACAATATATGAATATCACCTATAGTGATTGATTAATACCTTTTCCTGCTTATTGGTAGCCTTGGTTCTGTTCTTGAAAATTGATTTGATCTTTGTATGTGCTGCTGTATGAATTCTCTTGTCTAATCCTTAGATGCTCTTAGTGGCTACAATCATCATCAAACAACATGTTCACAATTTATTGAGCATATATTTATACAAGTTATTTGACCTATTTTAGAATCACGCATTACAATGTTAACTCTAGATCCAAGGTATACAAATTGAGCTTGATCCTTTAGTTTTCATGTTTTAAATCAGCTAAACTAATAAAAATAATAATAATTACATTGCTTTTCCCTTATGTAATGGATTTAAAACAAATCAAGAAGCTAAATATAAAAATTTAGTGATTTATCTGATGTGGAAAGTCAGATCTAGTTTTTGCGGGATGTAACTGAATGTCGGTTCTTGATCATCGGTGTGAACTGAAAGTCTATTAGTGTTCCTTCTTTGAACTGATCATCGGGTTCCCTTGATCTGTCGAGTTCCACTGTTGACTATTTTTTTAGGTTGCACTATTGGTTACTTGTCAGGTTCCTTTGTCTTTTCTATCATCGAGTAACACTGAATAGTGTTGCGTCAGGATGCTTTGTACTTAACAATATTGGTAACCTTGGCGTCGGGTAGTGCTATGCCCTGTCTGTTGGTGTATTATAGACTGATGGTATTTACCATGTTTTTCCTTGCATATACTAATGGTAAAACATAATGTCTTCATAATACATAAATCCTTGTATGGATTGAAACAAGCTCCGGGAGCCTGGTATGAGAGACTTCATTCCTATCTCATAAGTATTGGATTTGTAAGAACTAGTGAAAACAATAATCTTTATTTGAAGGAAGATACTGATGCTAACATTTTGATGACATCATATTTGGAGGCAATGATATGCTATGCAAATCATTTGCAAATTAAATGAGCAAAGAGTTTGAAATGTCTATGTTTGGAGAGATCAAATTCTTTCTTGGTCTACAAATCATACAACAAGATGAAGACATTTTCATTACACAATCCAAATACATCAAGGAAGTGTTGAAAATATTCAAAATGGAAGATTCCAAGATAGTTGGAACACCAATGACGACTGGATGTAAGATGACAAAGGAGGACAAGTTGCCTGAGGTAAATCAGACTTTGTATAGATCAATGATTGACAAACTCATGTATGTTGTACATACTAGACCATATATTGCACATGCAGTAGGAATAGTTGCAAGGTTTTCTGCTAATCCCAGGGAATCACATATGACTGCTATGAAAAGACTCCTAAGATATCTGAATAATACTGAGGACTATGGCTTATGGTATAGAAGAGAAGGCAAATTTGAACTTAAGGTCTTTAAAGACGCTGATTGGGCTGGAAACATTGATGACTCAAAGAGCACAACTGGAGGAGCATTCTTTATGGCTGTCAAACTTGTCACATGGATCAAAAAAAAGAAAGGATGCATCTCTCAGTCTACTATAGAAGTAGAGTATGTTGCTTCTACTACAAATTGCTCAAATATTGCATGGATCAAACAATTACCAGAAGGTATGCATATGAAAATTCTTGAACCAGTAATTATCTATTGTGATAATACTAGTGCAATTAACATTTCCAAGAATCCAGTCATGCATGCTAAGACAAAACATATTGCTATCAAGTATCATTATTTGAGAGAACAAGTTCAAGAAAAGGAGGTGATACTTGAGTATGTGCAATCAAAGGAACAATTAGCTGATATCATCACCAAGCCACTGCCCAAGGATACATTTGAGTAATTGAGAAAGAGACTAGGGGTCAGACACTTGTCTATTAGTCAGTAAGATGACTAGGAGGATGCATCAGCCTACATATTATTAGAATATCATTCATGTTGATGCAAGAAAAGAGATGGACTTCAAAGATTCATCTATACACAACAAGGTATTTATCTACTCAAAGCACCAGAGTTGTTACATTTCTAATGGATTGGGAAATTCAAGGAGTATATTATGGATAGAAAGGATTGTTTGGCACTACTATCAAATATTTGTTTGGCATTGCTATCAAAGGGAGAGATTATATCCATCATCACATTAGGGGGAGATTATATCCATTATCATATCACATTATCCAAATGGAGAGATGTAACCAGAAAGGGAGAGTACATACAAAGGGAGAGATTGCTGACAAAGAGAGAAAAGAGACATCAAAAGAAAAGAACAGTCAAAGGGAGAGTGTTTGACATAAGAAGAGAACACATCACATTAGAAGAAGAAATATTCTACATCTATCTAGTGAAGGGATTGAAGACAGAAAGAGAGTTGCAAGAATCAAATCTAAGCTACGTGAGCTTACCGAGGACCAGATATTTGTATCGGTTATAGTACATAAGATTGGTAGTTTGATGAACTTCAACTATTATATTTCATATTGCATTAGTGATAATATAGTTTGATAATGTAGTGTGTTTCCATCAATGCCAAAGGGAGATATTGATGAACTATAACTGATTGAATGTTTGAAGATGTTAAGTTGATGATCACCAAGACACAGAAAGTTAATGCAAGACATTAAATCAATTAATGTATTGTATTGTCATTGATGTCAACTTGATATAAGCTGTATGGTCATGTACATACTGCTAAAGACTTCAAAGAACCAATGAATCAAAGGCTATGCTATCAGTAATGCATAAAAGTTAAGTATTCACAAAGTGTATATATACACCGATGGAATGCACACCAACAGATAGAGTAAACCAATGAGAGAAAAGTCACAGTATTACCCAATGAGAAAAATAATAACATTATCGACGAGTAAAGTAATAGTGCAACCCGATGGACAAAATTACATTGCAACCTGACAGACAGATTTACAGTGTTGCCCGACGGATAGAAAATAGCACAGAGATCTCGAAGACAACTGAAGTCTCACTGATGGAACAGTGAGTTGTCACTGATGACTAACTGAAGTATTGACCGATAGAACAAAGAGTTCAGAAACAACAAAAAGACTACCTGTTAAGAGCTAAATATAGACTTAACTGGTACTTACCATTGTTTTAATTGACAAGATAAAGCCATCGATAAGTAAAGGATTTAAAGCTACTTAGTCCAGTTGGCAATAAGATCTCTACGAGATGAAACAAGAGTTTTTCTTTAAATCTAATTAGCGAGAATTGTGGATCACACCAAGATCAAGAAAGCTAAGAAATAGTGAAATCATGTCTATATAAGAGACAAGCTAATTCAATGTGAATTAGGGGGAGTGACAAGAAAATAGATGTTGAAGTGATTCTAAAGGAGAAGAAAGTCTTCATTTAGACCTGGTCAATCAAGCTAAGGAAAGAGATAAATTCTATAGACATCGACGAACAGTGAAACAATATCATAGAGCAGAACAATGTGGAGCAAAGGCATTGAATTGATAACATTGATAAAAAAGATAATGCACTTAAAATAGATATGAAAATATGAAATTCTAGTTGTATATGTGAACATATCAATTTACTATTTCAATTTAACCATTGAAGCATCAAGTCTCTTAACCAAGCAGGACTTATAAGTCTTTTCTAATTGAGATACATCCAAAGGAGTATCAAAAAGTTTGATCATACAAAGTAGCATTGGATATGCCCGATACCTATTGACAGGAAAAATGAGTGTTTGATCAAGGATGGTAGCATTAGATGCCAGATACTAAGTGAAAAACTATTCATTTAAATCCTCTAACAAGGTCACACCTAACAGTGTGTTTGTAACCTTTAACAGGGTTGGCTCTTCACTGAGCTCACTTTAGAAGAGTAAAAATTTAGGTTACTGGTCCCTGTGGTTTTTCCCTTAACAAGATTTCCACATTAAAAATCTATGTGTTAATGTGTCTATGAGTGATTACTTTATTGTTTTTCATTTCACATAAGTAAATCTGGATTGATTGGTATACACTAGTTATTTACTGTATTTTGGTAAATAGAAAGACTGCTTATCGGTAAACATATAGTAGAAGGTTTTACAAAGCATTCCAACAAGTAGTAATTTGATATAAGTATTTCAAGGAAATCATCTTGTAGGACTAAAGATAACTAGAGGCTTAAATGTGGTAATAAGTTTTTGGGTTGATTTAAAGATTAATTTTTGAGGCCACTAATTCAACCCCCCACCTCTCAGTTATTCTAACACAACCTGCCTCTAAAAAAGAGAGGAATTAAAAAAGACACCTTAGGACCTTCTTTTGGAAAGATGCTAGGGAGAAGAAGAAAATATCACTAGTATCATGGGATAAGGTCTGTCGACCTAAGAAGGATGGATGAGCTAGCCTCAAGAACATTTGGGAACAAGGAAAGGCCCTTGGAGAAAAGTTGATATGGAGAGTGTTTAGAAATGCTCACTTAAAATGGGCTAAGATTTTGGTTCACAAATACATGAATAACATAGACCCTCTCAATATCTTTAGAGAAACAACCACTAAAGGGTCCCACATTTGAAACTTCATGTTAGACTGTAGAAGCATTATCATGGAGAAACTCACTTGGAGCCTGGGATCTTGGGAGGAAGCTCTATTTTGGTCTGACTCTTGGGGGGTTACAAGGCCATTGAAAAAATACATGATTTTGGAGAAACTAGACCCCTCTTAGAATCCCAATGGGGATTTCATGTAAAAGACTACATAACCTTTAAAAATTAAGGGCAAGGTTGGAAGTGGAAGGAACTTGACAACTTAGAAATACCAGTGGATGAAAAGAAGAAATTAATGGAGATTCTCAATAATAGAAGTCTTATATTCAACACTAATAAAGATCTGTTAGTTTGGGATGGATCAAATAATGGTGAATACAAGACAAAGGATGAGTACAATTTCATTATGAGAAAATATACGAGGCCCAAGAATGAATTAACAGTGAAACTTTGCTGGGATAAAAACTCCCTACCAAAGGTAGGTACCTTTACTTGGCTGGCCCTTCAAAATAATTTACTCACGACTGACAGGTTTAGGAGGATGGGGTTTGAAGGTCCTAGCAGGTTCCCATTGTGTGAAGAAAGTGAAGAATATGTTGATCACATTTTTCTAAATCAAAAATTTTCTAACCAGTGGGAATGGCTAAGAAACATGCTCAGTTGGTCTTCTACATTCCAAAACACTATTCTAGGAATGCTCAAAGCATGACCTATTATTAAAAAAGGCTTCCTCTATGAGGGACTCTAGATCACCACCCCCTCAATAATGTTTTGGGAACTATGGAAGGAAAGGAATATACATATTTTTAGAGAAGAAATAATGGAATTTAAACAAATCAATAACATAATTGAAGCAATAATCATAGAAACATTGAACAGTAGATTAAGAAACTAGAAAAGGAAAGAAGAAAAGATGCCCTAATGGGATGAAAAAATGAGGGGGAAATGGATAACGCCCATCATACCCCCTTTTGTCGGCTCAAGATAAAAATAAAATATTAGTAAACAGGTTGAATGTCCTTGGACACCACCTAATAAAGGTTGGTTTAAGATGAATTTTGATGGTGCCTCCAGAGGTAATCCTGGAACCACAGATATTGGATGCTCCATTCATAATAGTGAGGGGGAAGAGATTTCTAGAAGGGCCCTACCATTAGGGAAAGAGACAAACAATTGGGCAGAGATTATGGCCCTGGTGGAAGGTTTGAATATAAGAAAAGATATGGGAATAGAGAAGTTGGAAATTGAGGGAGACTCAACAATTATCATTAATGTCATTAGAAAATGATCTATGAAAAATTGGAGGTTGAACTCTCTACCATCTAAAGATTTGTTACTATGCAAATCATTTAAAAAAGTAACGATCAACCACATCTTTAGAGAGGGAAATAAAAGAGCGGATGAAATGGAGAACTTAGGTGTTGATGGACTAATAATATCTTAGTCTAAGTCTAGGAGTAGTATTTCAAATCCCTTTACACCCTAGAATAGGGCTCTTGGAGTAAATTAATTTAACTAAATCCTTTTCGGCACTCTATATATGAGATAGATTTATTTCTTGATGTGACTTCCAATCATACCCCAATAAGTAATCATTTTAAGTTAAGGCCTCACATTTATTCCTATTACCCTCTTATCGTCTTTCCTCAAGATTGTCTCATGCTAAATCTCAGAAAATCCTACCACCCTACATTGGCCATAATTATGTATATGTGTTACCCTCCATAGGAGTGGCTGAAAAGGTACTTCCCTTGATTTTGAATGGAGATTTCACACAATTCTATTGGCTTAGAAGTTTGGGAAATCTGACTCACCAATTTCTCCTCACTTTTCATATCAAATTCATGATGCCACAATGTCACCTATCTTGGCCCTAATCCTTGGCATATGAATTCCACCTCAGTTTATGATAGTCATGCATAACTGCATATATTTCCCCACCTGAGAGATATCTCAGAGCTTAACTATGGATACCCCAATAAGACTCTTTGAAAAGAAACAAAAAACAAAGGTACCAGACATCATAAAAGTGGAGAGTATGTGAGGTATCCTAAAATTTCCTCATAAATTAGTTATAGGAGCTGTCATGAAAATGTTTGGGGATGAATAAATTTACAACATTGATAGGACAAGGGTTAATTCTGATATAGCTGCTATGTTTATGGCTCTCACTATGTTCTTTGAAAGAGATAAAGATATTACCAAAGCCCTCTACAATAATCTTTTCATAGGAGATATCCTTGGTGACTTAGACAGGGATATGGAGAACATAGATGGCTCTTTAATGATCCCAAAATCTAGGAATTATGAAAAGAGAGTACTAGAGGAAAAACCAATCTTGAAATACCCTATCTTATGGGTAGAAAATTAGGAAAATTTTGAAGAAAGAGTTGATAGTATAGGTCGCAATCAGAACTTTCTCCTGTGCCTTTTCCACATTAAAAATATGGAAATTAGAGGTTGGTTTACAAATTACATTATGAATGAAGGAATCCAATGCTTTGAAGAAGTATTTAAAGCAGCTAGAGATCCTACTCTTGGGGAAGATGAGGAATCTAGGAAGATATACAATGAAGCAGATAGAGAAGGCAAGAAAACATCTGGAATTGCAGATGAGGCGGGACCAAGTAACAGGTCCAGGAATAAAAAGGGAAAAGGAATAGCTTAGACTAGGAATGTTTTGGAGATGGGTAGCTAGATAAGAAATAAAAGACTCTTTAAGGTTTTGTTGTCTCTGTTACAAATTATCTTTTAAAATCTCGATGCTATGATACCGATATAGGGTAATTTACTGACCTTGGTAGGGAGCTATGCTAAAAATCAGATTCTTATACTTATTTTTAATATTATCATGGAAAACACTATATATATGCTTACAGTAAAATTTAATAGAGCTTAGAAATATGTATTAGATGCATGTTTCATTTTACTAACCAGAGTACATGAGTTCAAGGTGAATGAATGCTTTCCTATTAGCTAACTACAATTTTTAATAGGCATTTAGTGAGTTTTACTCTATGGGTATGTTTTGGAGGATATCTAACTATAAAAGGATATTGTTAGGAGGTATGGTGGTAAAAAATATTATAGGTAGATATGGATATCATTATTACATCTCGAAAGCATGTTTTAAGGATGGTATGATAGTATGTTGTTTTCCCTTTGGCTTGTGGTGGCTATTACTAATTAGTAGGAGATAAAGACGTCAGAAGAATCCTCTCCAATGGGGCTTTTACAGAGTGATTGAAGCCTTGAAATCTTCTGATCAACAAAGGGAGAATTTTTATTATACAGTAATGGGTTGAACCAACAAAAATGGTATAATTTGAGGACTATTTCAGGTATAAAATTCAAATATAAATTTTTAGTATATTATCCAGATTTTTACACTAATCATGGATTTTAGCAAAGAAGGTGGGAAATACCTTGTGTTTTTAGGTAATATCAACAATAATAAACCTAGGACTTAGCATGAAACAAAAATCAGGGTCAGAGGGATGTGATTCACAATTTGGACAACAAAACAATTACAGATACAGACTGAGGCTGTGGGGCTTTGCTACATAATTAAGCTTAATGACCGGATATCTCTTGTAAAAATTAACATTTACATTATCTGTATATGAGTGGCCCTTTTCCTCACCATTTGTAATCCTGGTAATTGAGATAGGTATTGTAATTTCTTTTAGGACTTTCAAGTCCCGGCTCATACCGAGGGTTTTTCTTGACCCGTTCTTGTCCCTCGGTGCCCATTTTGAATGGGGTTGTAAACATATTATTTATAAATTAATAAAAATATATAAAGGTTATGGATGATTGAATATCAAAAAAAGGCTTTTGAAAATAGACAATTAATTCCTATTTACTAATATAACTGACGCAACCAAAGCTAATCAAACCAACTAATGTACAAAGCATGAGTGACCTATATACAAAGAAATAAGATGAATATTTGAGCTATGTATAGGTGAAAACCACAAAGATATCACACTAAATATACAAGATTAGTAAGTGTGGGATCAGTAAGATGTAGGTAATGGAGATGGATGGAAGTGGATGAAAACAAATGGATGGAGCGATGAAGGGTGAATTGATGATCACATTTGGAGAAGTGATTAAAGAGATGAAGGATAATGGAAATTCACATTACACTTGGTATTTTTTTCTAGGTTTTCAACAAATGTAATTATCCAAGGAATGACTAAGGGTATTTTCACCATAGTATGAAAACATTTCTTTTTACTATTTTTGGATTTTTTGCTTTTCACTTTTTTTTTTTGAATTTTTCACTTTTATGATTTTTTGGTATTTATGATTTTGAATAGTGCGACACACTCCTACATATTAGACATAAAACCTATTAAGGTGCAAGATATTTAAGGTATCACTATTATTCTCCCCTTCAGGAGTAGATAATTGATAGGCTCTTGAACCATATTTAGCAGTGATAACATAATATATGGTTCAATTAGGCTCAAACTTGGCTTTTTTTCTTGATCATGTTGAGTCTCTAATATTTTCTCAGGACCACTTCAAAATCATGGGGGTGAAACTTCTTAAGATATTTCCTGTTAAATATATTATGATATATTTGGAGGTTACCATAGGTTTTATGATGCCATTTGTCAAGAAGATCCAATTGGGAAACCCTTGCCACATAATGATCTTCATCAGAGATGAAATCCTTGAGGGAGATTCGTAAGGATAGTAACTCAAACTCAACTAGTAAGACAAATTTTGCACCATATATAAGTGAATACAAGGTGGTGATAGTTGGGGTGAAAACACTAATTCATTAAACCTAAAGGATAGATTGGAGATAGAGGTGCCAATCATGACTAGTTTTATTGAAAACATTTTTGAGGACATCAAGAATTTTTTTATTGGTTCTCTTAGTCTAACCATTACCTTGAGGGAAATATGGAGTGAACCAATTATGTTAGATGTGTAATTATCAACAAAGTCCATGTATATGTTGGATTTTAAAAGAGTACCAATATGAGTAGTGGTGGTTATAGACAAATAAGTTTGGTAGATTGATGAACTAAAACTGATATATTTCATATTGTATTAGTAGTAATATACTATGTTTCCATCAATGCCAAAGGGAGATATTGATGACCGATAACTGATTGAATATTTGAAGATGTTAAGTTGATGATCACCGAGCTGCAGAAAGTTAATGCAAGACATTAAATCAGTTAATGTATTGTATTGTCATTGATGTCAACTTGATATAATATGATTGGTTATATACATATTGTCAAAGACTTCAAAGAACCAAATAGATAAAGGTTATGTTATCAGTAATGCATAAAATTTTAGTATAAACCAAGTGGAAACAAAAAATAATGGATAGTGCACACCAACAGATAGAGAACCCCAAGAAGAGTCACAGTGATACCCGAGCAAGAGACCCAAGAAAGCATTACCAAGTAGAACCTAAGTGATACCCAAGAAGAACTGAATGTTGGAATTAATGGGAAGTAGTACTGAGAGGGGAGGGGTGAATCAGTACCTCTAAAACTTTTAACACCTTTCACAATTCATCATTAGTAATCATTCAATTATGTATTACCAACCATTAATATTATTATTTTTTATGCATGTATTGTTTGTTCAAAATCTATAATAGTTTTCAATAGTCATAAAAACATTCATGAAAATGATAAACACATAACACAAGATATGGTATCGCAGAAAACTCCTATTAGGAAGTAAAAACTGCGGTGGGGATGGAACCCACAAAACTTCACTATCTGCAGAATGGAAGGGAGCCAGTTAAGGCTTACAATTTGATCACTTCTGATGATCTACCCTATTAGGAGTATTAAAGTGGAGACCTGTTAATATCTACTCTGTTAAGAGCTTTAGCAACACTGATTTAAGTGTGCACTCAGTTATGAGATTTACAATAGGATGGTTAAGCCCACCTTTCTTGAAAGGATTTCATTAGTGTACTACACTTGTTAGAATGAGTATAAATGTTGACCTGACTAATATTGCTGATTTATAGATCCATTAAATCTCTTTATAATAATAATATCACCTTAAATGATTGATGAATACCTTTTCTCTACTTTTCGGTAGCCTCTGTTCTGTTCTTGAAAACTAATTTGATTCTGTTTGTGTTCTTCTAGATGAATTCTCTGTTTGGTCTTTAGTTTCTCTCCATGGCTACTATCTTCATTGATCAACAACTATTCTCAATGGATTGAACACCTTTTTATACAAGTATTTGACCTATCTTGGAATTCACATTTTACAATGTTAACTCTCAGATCCAAGGTTTACAACTTGACCTTGATCTTTAGTTTGTATGTTTTAAAATAGTAAAACTAATTAAAACAATAATGAATACATTGCCTTCTCCACACATAATGGATTTAAAAATAAATCAAGCAGCTATAAATAAAACTCCAGTGATTTATCTGACTTGGAAAGTCAGATCCACTTTTGCGGGATGTAACTGACTGTCGGTTCTCGGTCATCGGTTGAACTTGCAGTTTGTAGGCATTCCTTGTCTATAATATTCATTGGGTTCCCTATATCTATTGGTTTCCTCTCTTTTCTATTCCATCAGGTAACAGTGTTGTTACTCATCGGGTTTCTTTTACCTTTTTGTCATCGGATAACACTTAACAGTGTTTTTTGGGTAACCTTGGTGTCAGATAGTGTTGTGCCCTGTCTGTCAGTGTAGAGTAAACCGATGGTGCAGATCATGTTTTTCTCTAAGTATGCTAATGGAAAAATATAATGCCTTCAATCTCCCCGTTTGACATTAGTATCAAAAACTGATATGTGCATAATACTAAACTCTTTTGGTATGTATACACCATGTTTATATTCTTGTCATAATATGACTCCCCCTAACTATGTGCACTGATATAGTATATGTATATGTACATGTATACTATTCATTCTTTGTATGTACATTATTTCCTCTTTCTTTTACTATACATATGATTTCCTCCTTTTAATTGAGGTGAGGGAACATATCAAATTCCCCCTTTCTTTTATACTGATGAAAAAAATGTACAACTTATAATATGCCAAAATTGTGACAAAAAAATGTGCAACTTACAATGTATCAAAAATGTTAGAATGAGTTGTTTTGATATCTTCCAGCAGTTTCTCCCATTGTTCTTTCAACTGCTCTAGTGCCATGTGTTGCAGCTCTAGTCTTGTGTGCATATCATAAATGCTATCCAAGACATACATTTTTGGGGTAGCAATTAGAGTATTTGCTTGTGTCATATTTTGTTGCAGAAGTGTAAGTGTTGGCAAGAGTTTAACTTGGAGCTCATTGACCTCATCTCTATACTTCATCTCTGCAAACGGTATGTCCTGTCTTTGTTTCCTAGCCTGTATGACTTGTTCATTGTGAAATTTAAGTGCTTCTTTTGTGTTGGCTAGACTCTGTGCACTGGACTTAAGATCAACATCTATTTTTTCTATCTTGTTGATATACTCCTGAGTGAGTTGATCTAAAGTGCACAATTCTTTATTAAGGTAATAGCTTCTGATAGAATTGGATCAATTGTACTTAACAATTCAGATAACTTGACCTTTTTCAGTGCCACTTCCTGGCTTATTTTCTCTGCGAGCTTGAATTCATACTTTTGTTTAAGTCTCTCTTCCATAACCTTTTTAGCATTGGTATTCTAAGATGTTATTTCATCTATGAGTATGACCAGCTAATCAAGCATTGGAGATTTTTGATCGATATCTATGTCTGGTAAAATCTTTTGAAGTATATTTCATGCTACTTCCAGTACCTTGGCCTCTTTTGCTGCTCTCTTTAGTTTGTCTTGAATAGATTTTCTTTCATAGAGTTTAGCATATTTTGTCAATGCATTCAGATCCAATGTTCTTGGATCACAGACTGGAATCTCAATGATTTCATCCAGATTTACTGGACTCTTATTCTTTCCTTTCTTCTTCTTTGAGATTTGAGGGGATGTAGATGTATGAACTACCATAGCTAGTTTATTTGTTCGCTTTGAATTACTTGGTGAAGGTTTTGTAGAGGATGCATCATGTGTCTTATGCTCAGTGGGCACCTGTCGATTATGTGAAGATGTATCTTCATTAACCTTGGGTGTTTCTGTAGAATGTGCTCCTATTTTCTTCTCCAGCTCATCCTTCTTTCCTTCTTCACCTTTCTCTGATGGTTTGTCCCCTGTTTCCTTTTGAGTTTCTTCCTTATTCTAACTAGTAGAAGTATCTTTTTGATTATTGGTTGCAGCTTACTCTGTAGTTGTATTTTTTTTTTCTTTGTCTTCTCCATCACCCTTGTCTTCGGGTGTGCTTTTTTCCTTTTCATTTGATCCCTCATTTCCCTCCAGTATGTTTATTGCCTTCATTAGGAAAGGCATGTTACTTTGAGTTGTGGCTTGGGATTTGTCAGTATTGGTGTCCTAGTAGTCAGTTAGAGCCTTGTTAGCAGTGACATCCTCATCTTTTTGTATATCTTCTGCAGGGTCTTGCACTTTTGAGTGCATGATTGAAGTGTCATGCACTTGTTCATCAGTAATGTCAACTATCTTACCATTTGATGTCTGCAATACTTGATGGCTTTGTTGATCCTTAAGTGTGATAAATATTACATAATATTTCTTCTTTGGATCATTGTCAGAATCATAGTTAGTGATATCTTGGATATTACCATCCATGACTGTATCTAAGTTAATAGGCTCATCATCACTTTCTTGGTTGTCTAGAGCAATATGCTATGGAATTTCATTATCCATCTCCTCCCCTCTGTGAGGTGTGTTTGTGAGAATTAATTGTTTCTCACCACTTGTTGACTCTTCTGGTAGATCCAGGAGTTGTCTCCATTTAGTTTCAGTCATTGAATCCAGTTCTATAAACTTGTTCTCTAGTACTTTGTATGCCCTTATTTTGGATACAAATTTACTTGAGTGTTTCTTTAGTACTTCTTTTATCTCTTCAACTTTGGATTTAGGAGGCATCAGTCTCACAAGTATCCTTTCTCTTGCTTCTCTCTCTATTTGCAAGGTATATGACCACTGGTTGCATACCCTTTTCCCTAGATCATTAGGTATTTGATTTACAAATTTTGTAGGTGCATACTTGTTCTTAATCATTGATTTTATGACTACCTCTTGTATTTTATTCTGATCCTCCAGGTTCAGTGTATCCCATTGTCTAATCTTTTTATCAATCATTGTGCCATGAGTAGCAATGGATTTGGCAACTTCATCAACTGTTTGATTTCTGAAGTTCTTCTTCACTACATCAGGCTCATCATCTTTAGTGTCATCCTAGTCAGCCTTTGTCCTAACCAATATTTTCCTCTTCTTTGGTGGTGTGGTTTTGACAGTTTGTTGTCTTGTTCCTTTTGCTGGTTGCTTCCTCATATAGGTCCTTACTTGACCTTTCTTAAGTGGTGTGGTTTCGGTTGCAGCAGTTTGACTCCTTGTCCTTTGCTTCTTTGCCAGAGGTGGAGATGGAGGTGTATTAGATTCAGTATCCTCTGTATCTAATTTATTTTCTTCTAGTTCTTCACCGATGGTGCCCCGTTCATCAGTTTCCTCTAGTTGACCTTGCTCTTCCTTTGTAACCGATAGAATCTCCTTGAGATTCTTAACCATTTTATCATTTTTGTTTATAGTCTTCTTGAATTCTATGCCTTGTTTTATTTTAGATTTGGCCTCTTCATATGTTCCAAACCTTGGTTGTTTCTTGTCAACGGGCTCATTGATCAGTGCCTCAATTACACTTGTAGCTTGATCAATATTAATCTCATAGTCTAATGGTGATAACCAAGCTGTTCTTGGTACAACCGGTTTGATATGGGTGTAATCTATGTCTGCCATGAAACATATCTCATCTTTGTGTTTTTCAACTAGCTATTCAGGAATCCTAGTTCTTTCCATCATCTTTTCCTTGAACTCAAGGAACTATACAAACATAACAAACTCAAAGTTTTCTCCTAGTGAATTAATCAGTTCACTAATCTGTTGGGTTACTGGTTTGGTAGTGTCCCATAAAATTTTTCCTACTAAAGGAAAGTATTCTTGAAAATAGAAAAATGTACACATGATAAGTGATCCAAACTTACATGTATTGCTCTTTGCAGACTTGATTTTGATCATGTTCTCATCAAGTTATTTTAATAGGATCTCACACAAACCCATCTGAACTCCTTTTGTCACAATCTTGTAAGCCCTACTTACTATTGTTGCATAAATGTTGTTCAGTTTTCTAGCTTGAAATATTTTATACCCAATAACACATGCACCAAATTTTAGCTCTTCGTCAGTGATTGTGTTCACTTTGAGACCTTTGTTGTCTCCTTCTGCATTGGTGAGTTTTGTAACTTCTTTCATGGATGGATGCTTATGTGCCCTAGGCTTGTCAGTTATCGGATAACCAGTGACAGCGTGAAGAACATCCTTGGTTTTTTTCTTGGGTCATGCATCCTGCTCAAGACTAACCTAATCCATTCTATTTTGAATTCCCTGAGGAAATGTAGGGCATTGATTAACCCTTTGACCTCCAAGTGTTTGTGCTCTTCCTTTATTTTTCCTTCGGCATCACATAGCTTCTTAAAAGATTCATCCATTTCAAGATCACCTATTTATGCGATCTTGTAGTGAATATAAGACCTAATATCTTCTATGAGAAAAACCCTAGGTGGAATTTTTGAAAATGCGTTGGCTTCATCGGGTTTCAAAGTAATTTATGGGCAGATTTTGTACTTAGGTTCTACACATGTACTATTATTGATAATTTTTACCATATTCCTCTTCTCATTCTCCATCTTAGTGATTCTTGAGGTGGTTGCCATTGTATTTCAAGTATTTAGAGTATTCTCAAAATTAGGGCTTTCTTGATAAAACAATGACATAGATCTTTCAGTGCCTTTGGTACTTACTTCAAGTAGCAATAGTGATGAAAGATCTATTTACTATTGTGCTGAATCAATCTGGGGATGCTTCTTCCTTCTACTCTTTAATCACTTAGTTTTTTCTCTGCTTTCTCTTCAAATCGTGGGTGAAAAATGAAGTTGTCCCGTTGACTATTTATAGACTTTTTGACCTAAGTCTTTGCATTAAATGCTCAACAAATTATCGAGATGTGAAGATAGGTTTCATTGGGAGGATATTTCAAATCATCATTGGTGAAGACATGATGCATTTGGGTATTTTTTAACCATTCCACTTTTAGTGATGGATATCGGTATTCTGTCACGACAACTTCCAAACTTTGCTTGCTTACCGACGGTCGTCAGGTTACATTGGCAATTTACCATTTTTACTAGTTGACTGACAATTTCCGGTAAGTGTAAACAACTCATTATTATGTTCAACAATGATTTTTGGTAAGTGTTTACCAATGGTGTGTCATTCTTAGATTTGTAACAAGTAAAGTAATATGCATCTTTGGTTCATGCAGATTTTGACTATCTATCAATTTGTATAATGGAACTGATGCAAAATATGACTTAGTATAGTGTAGTTACATACTTGTTTAGATTAAGTGGGGTTGGTGGTGTCACCAAATCCATTGGATGGGGTGTCACCATTTTCATTTCTTGGCCCAGCTTCATCATTGTTTGAAGCTTTTATCCACATTTTATCTCTTGCCCTCTGGATATCTTCAATGGTGTTTCCATTGGGATATGTGTTTGTCTCTGTCAATCGGTCTTTGTAATATTTCTTGAGGTGACCAACTTTATGAAAGTGTAAGCATGCCATTCTAAGGTTTGACCAGCCTCTAGACCTTTTGGTCTATGCTCTCATGTAGTTTGCAGTAATGTGACCATATCTACCACATGATGTACAGTTTGTCCAAGTGTTGCAATCCCATACATATTGATTACCGATTCTCTTTGGTTGATAAGGAACTTTTTTACCTTTCAGCTTCCATGCTTGATTTTTCTTTTTCCAACATTCTTCAAATGTGTTCCCATTCATCTTGCATGTAGGACAATATTTGTCCATGTAGGTTTCCTTCTTTGGCTTTTCTATCTTTCTCTTACATTCATAAGCCTTATGTCCTTTCTTGTTACATTTATAATAAAAATCCTATGAATGAAGATGTAGGTGTAGATTTAGGAGTACCTTTCATTTTACCTCTGCATACATTTGATGTGTTCCCTTGCTTTCCATAGTGCTTACATGTCAGCCTTTTTGGTCTTGGATTTTCATAGACATTCTTTGGATTTGATGATTCTCCATTTTCGGTAAAGCCTATACCGTTGTTGTTGTTGACTCTTCATTGTTCTTCAAGAAAGTCATCCATTATTTTATTGCTTTCTTCATCCTTTTTGATAATCTCATTATGTTGTTTTTGAATTCTAACCTCATGTTTTAGCTTTTCATTTTCTTCTCTTAGCTCACCGATGATCTGTACTCTTTCAATGAGTTCCACATTTATTCTATTTTCTTCTTGACTCATAAGGATAATTTGATTTGTGAGATCATGGTGATGCTCAGCATGTCTTTGAATTTTCATTTCCTTTTCTTGTTATTTCTCTGAAATCTTCCTTCTATCATCAATGGAAAGTGTCCTTTCTATTTCATCTTGTCTAGCAGAACTCATTACATCAATCATTCTTACCATCTGGGTCTCTTGACCGATTTGTAGCATCTTTATTTGCTCTGTCAGATGTTGATTGATCTCCTTTAGATTTGTGATGTTCTCTTCTGATGTATCTGATGTATTAATTGCATTTGATCCTGAATATTCAAAGAAATCTGGAATCTCTTCTTCTTGATAGTCTTTTTCATTGTTTTGGGTAGCCATACCTTTTCTTTCATCCAACAACTCTCTCGTCTTGATTCTTGCTTCTTTATACTATTCATAGAACATTTGTATCTCAAGATTTTTGTTCTCAATATTCTTATCAAGTTTGTACTTCTCCATTGTATGACCTTTGCTCTTAAGTCTTTAAGCTTTCCAAGAAGAGACTTAGCTCTTATACCAATTGTTGGAATTAATGGGAAGTAGTACTGAGAGGGGATGGGTTAATCAGTACCTCTAAAAATTTTACCACCTTTCACAATTCATCATTAGTAATCATTCAATTCTGTATTACCAACCATTACTGTTATTCTTTCTTATGCATGTATTGTTTGTTCACAATCTTTAATAGTTTTCAACAGTCATAGAAACATTCA
>MU223054.1:2099429-2122010 GCA_018584345.1 Thuja plicata | reverse complement strand
GCTTTAGCAACACTGATTTAAGTGTGCACTCAGTTATGAGATTTACAATAGGACGGTTAAGCCCACCTTTCTTGAAAGGATTTCATTAGTGTACTAGACTTGTTAGAATGAGTACAAATGTTGACCTATCTGTATGCAATCTACTATTGCTGATTTATAGATCCATTAAAGCTCTTTACAACAATAATATCACCTTAAGTGATTGATGAATACCTTTTCTCTGCTTGTTGGTAGCCTCTGTTCTGTTCTTGAAAAAAGATTTGATTTTGTTTGTGTTCTTCTGGATGAATTCTCTATCTGGTCTTTAGTTTCTCTCCATGGCTACTATCTTCATTGATCAAAAATTATTCTCAATGGATTGAGAACCTATTTATACAAGTATTTGACCTATCTTGGAATTCATGTTTTACAATGTTAACTCTCAGATCCAAGATTTACAACTTGACCTTGATCTTTAGTTTGTATGTTTTAAAATAGTAAAAATAATTAAAATAATAATGAATACACTGCTTTCTCCACACAAAATGGATTTAAAAACAAATCAAGAAGCTATAAATACAACTTCAGTGATTTATCTGACGTGGAAAGTCAAATCCACTTTTTGCGGGATATAACTGACTGTCGGTTCTTGGTCGTTAGTTTGAACTTGTAGTCTGTCGGTGTTCCTTGGCTGAACTATTCATCAGGTTCCCTGTATCTATCAGGTTCCTCTCTTTTCTATTCTATCAGGTAGCACTGTTGTTACTCGTCGGGTTTCTTTTACCTTTTGTCATTGGATAACACTTAACAGTGTTTGTTGGGTAACCTTGGCGTCAGATAGTGTTGTGCCCTGTCTGTCGGTGTAGAGTAAATTGATGGTGCAGATCATGTTTTTCTCTAAGTATACTAATGGAAAAATATAATTCCTTCACTGAAAGTCACAGTGTTACTCGATGGATAGACAACCCCGACAGACAAAGATGTCCAAGGACAACTGAAGTCAATACTTAGAAAACAAGGAAGATAAACATCGATCATAACTGAAGTTCATAAATGAAAAAAGACTTAGCTGGAAGGAGCTAAATATGGAGTTAACTGATTGATTACATTATTTTTCATCGACCAATTAAAAGATAAAGATAAGCTAGAGATTAAAGTTAGTTTTATTCCAGTTGTCAAGGATAAATCTACGGGATAAAACTAAAGCATGCTTTAAAGCAAGAATGGCGAGATTTGCAGATCACGTCAAGAACAAGAAAGACAAGGACTTAGAAATGGTGAAATCAAGTCTATAAGAGAGACAAGGTAATTTATTATGAATTAGAGGGAGAATAGAAAAGGATGCTGAAGAGAATACTGGTGAAGATAACAAGTCTTCATACATTCCTGATCAAACAAGCTAAAGAACAGAGCCAAAGATTTCTGCAGACACCGAGCAATAGAGAAGTAACAACATCACTGAGTAGAAAGAAGTGGAACAAAGGAACATAAAAGAAATATTAATCAGAAAGGTATTACGAGCTTACAATAGATCTAAACATATACAAGATTAAGTTGTATTTATGAACATATCATATACTGTTTCAGTTTAACCATTGATTCAGAAAATATCTTAACAGAGTGGGATTTAACTATCCTTTATATATTGAGATACATCTCAAGGAGTATCAAAAAGTTTCTCATGAAGATATCATAGTGAAATGCTAGATATCAAGTGAAAAACTATTATATTTAAATCCTCTAACAAGGTCACACTTAACAGTGTGGTTGTAACCTTTAACAGGGTTGGCTCTTCACCGAGCTCTCTTCAGAAGAGTGAAAATTTTGGGTTACCAGTCCTAAGTGATTTTCCCCTTAACAGGGTTTCCACATTAAAAATCCATGTGTCAAATGTGTATATGGTTAATTGCTTTGATTTTTTTCTTTACACATTACTAAAACAAGATTGATTGGTAAACACTAAGTTATTTACTATATTTCGGTAAAGGCTAGATTGCTATTCGGTAAAGCTTAAGAAAAAGTATTAACAGTGAACTCCAAGCAGTAATTATTTGATAAGATTATTTAAAGGCATACATCTTGTAGGATTGAAGATAACTAGATATTTATAATTGTGGTATAAATTTTTGGGTTGATTTATTGGATTTATTTTTGAGGCCACTAATTCACCCCCCCTCTCAGTTATTCTAACAATTGGTATCAAAGCTTGATTTCTTAGAAAGGGAGTTTAAACACTCAAGATAAAGATCACACGATGAGAAAAAGGGATGTGCCTAAGTTGAACAAAGACAAATTTGTAATATGGAAAAGCAGGATAAGAATCCATCTATCAGGTATTGGAAATGATGTTACTCAATACTTGGATACTAAATATGTGGTGCCTACTGGACCTCACACACTTGATCAATTAAGAGAAAAACATGAACATAATTCTATGATGATAGAAATTTCTTCCTCACTCTCTGATGCTGAATTTGAAGATGTCAAAACATGCACCACTGTAAATAAAATGTGGGACAAATTAAAGCTAGTACATGGAGGAGATGCAAATGTGCTAAGAGCTAAGGTAGAAAGCCTAAGAGGAAAATTTGATGACCTAAGAATGAAAGAACGAGAAAATATCACTCAATATAGCTACAGAATCAAAGAGGTAGTCAATGCTATCTGAGGAGTAGGAGGTGTAATTAAAGAAGAAAAAATGGTAAGTAAAATCCTAAGAACCTTACTACCTATTTATGCTATTAGAGTATCTGCTATACGAGAAATGAGAGCAGTAGAAAATAACAATGTCACTCTAGATAGTCTGGTTGGTAGAATTATTTCATTTGACATGAATAACTTTGACAACAATGTCTTACCATCTATTGAGTTTGCATTCAAATCTTCTTTGAAAATAAGTAAGTCAAGTCATAAACACACTATGAGAAATGATAGTAAAAGTGATAGTAATGAACAAGAACTTGATGAGATTGAAGCACTAATGGATAGAAGATTGTAGAGAGGCAAAGGTAGATACAAAGGTAACTCACCATTGATATGTTTTAATTGTAAAGAGATTGGACACTTTGCTGCTAGATCTCCTAACAAAAGAAAAGAAGACAAAAATAATGACAGATCATATGAAAAGAAGTTTGACAGAGGCGATGACAAAGACTACTGAAGCAAGTGACAATCTGATAGAAGAGACAATCGAGACTACAAGGACAAAGGGAAGAAAGCTTGTTACCTGGCTGAGAACAAAGCTAAGAAAGCTGAGAAAAAACCATGTGTCAAATGTGTATGTGGTTCATTTCTTTTATGTTTTTTGTTACACATTACTAAAACATGATTGATCGGTAAACACTAAGTTATTTACTATATATAGGTAAAGGCTAGATTGCTATTTGGTAAATCTTAAGAAAAAGGATTAACAGTGAACTACAAGCAGTAGTTATTTGATAAGATTATTTAAAGGCATACATATTGTAGGATTGAAGATGACTAGAGGTTTATAATTGTGGTATAAATTTTTGGGTTGATTTATTGGATTAATTTTTGAGGCCACTGATTCACCCCCCCTCTCAGTTTTTCTAACACATATGAGCACTGTAAGATTTGGCATGCACCTCTCACATCAAAAGGCTAGCTTTGTTAGAATATAAACATGTGGCAAGGGTATCATGGTAGATATGATGATCTATTTTGTACCCTATGATAGTGAATCTTGATGAGTAATGGATTAGGTTTTGGCATTCATTGTAGGATAGGTTTTGTAGAAGGGTACAATATTTAAGATATGTATAAATGTCTTGGTACTCAGGAGATTGGGTAAGTGTGATTTTGCATTCCATCTCAATGTGATATTTCTCAAAATCAGACTGAAGAAGTTTCTTGACCAAAAATCTATAACGTAGGTTAGCCGGTTGTAAGTCTAAAAGAGACCCTATGGTTTCCAATGATTTTCTACTCAATTTTGTATCCTTGAGTTCTAATAAAACTTTGATGGATTGAAATTATTTCTTGAAACTGTCTACCATTCTCTTATAGGGTAATAAATTATCATGCTTGGTATGTATTCATCATTGACTTGTTTAATGATAATATGAGAATCACCATTTACCCGAAGTTCCTTCATATTCCACTAGAAAACCATCTTAAGACTAGTGATGAAACATTCATACTCAACAAAATTATTTGTACACCAAAATCTCATTTTAAAAGATTTAAGAATGAGGCCACTTTGAGGAGTAAAAAAGAGAAATCTTGTACATGATATGCTGGAAGTGTAAGATGCATCAAAGTAGAGCTTCCAAGGAGGTTGTTCCATGACCATGCACACTCATTCATTAGGAAACTCTATGATTAGCAGAGATGCATCCACCAAGGTAGTATCAACCAAATGATTTTCTATTATTTGGCCCTTAACTACTCTCCTATATACGTACTATAAATCAAGTTTGCTAAGAATAATAACCCATTTAGCCATGCGGTATGTAAGGGTCAGTCTAAATATCATGTTCTTTAATGGATTGATCTTGTAGTGATCTTGATGGTGTGACTAAGCATGTAATGTATCAGCTTTCAAGAGAAAAAGATGACTGCTAAACATGTTTTCTCCATGGGTGAGTAATTTAGCTCATATCCAACCAAGGTATGACTGATGTAGTAGATGACACATACCCTAACTTGGTCATAATGTTGGGAAAGAACTTCCTTGAGTGTTAGAGTATGAGAAAATAGATTTAAACCATAATCAAATGAAATAATTAGATCAAACAACTGGAAATAAAATGGGCATAATAACAATACTAGATAAACTTGATGTGAATTCTCAAAGACATAATAGCAACAAGAGAGATCTCCAATATCCAATATCCCAATATTTCCAATATATGAAATACAAGAAAGGCAGCTTATTTATGTAGGCAAGAGATAATAGGAAGCATGGAAAAGGTTGAGACAAGTGTCTCAACCTAGAGGAAGTAGAGTCATGATAGAACTCAATAATATCCTCTAGAAGAGTTAGATTCCAAATTAGACTCAATCATATCATAGGAGGAGTTATATTCCAAATTGAACTCAACCATATTATAGGAGAATTTAGAGTCTAAGTTGGACTCAACAATATCTACCTAAAAAATAAGTCCACCTAACTAAACTTAAGTCAAGAGTAAAATGGAAACACCCCCCCCCCCTTAAGTTCAACTAAGGAACTACAATAATGAATTACATATAATTATGGGTCCCAGAAACAAATCCATGTTAGGTGCCCATGTACAAATATAATGCAACCTCTCATAACCAAAGAAAATGAGAAAACCCAATGAAAGAAAACTCCTCTCCAAAAGAGAGAACTAAGGAACTAAAAATCTCCAGTAGAAGGAGACACCTATCACACCCCAATAAAAACACGTAAGTGAATGAGATTTCTCTCATTGAAGGGTTTGGTGAAGATGTCAACAGTCTGAAATGATGTCTTACAATACTGAAGATCAAGGACCTACTATTGAATCAACTCCCAAATGTAGTGCATGTGAATCTCAATGTGCTTGGTCCACTCGTGATGGACCAGATTGCGAGAAATCTGAATGGCACTCTAGTTGTCACAAAAGATGACTGTTGGCTTTCAGAAAGGAATGAAAAACTTAGTGAGGATGTTCTAAAGCCAATTGGCCTCAATAGATACATTAAATTATCCTTGATAATCAACCTCAGTGTATGAAAGAGAAATAGAAGACTACTTCTTGCTCAACCAAGAAACTAGACCTAAACCAAGAGAGAAGCAATACCCTAAAGTACACTTGTGATCTTGAGAATCGCCTACCTAATCTGAATTTGTGTATCCTACCAAGTCAATATCCACCCTTCTGCATAATGAATCCCATAACTGTGAGTACCTTGGATATAATGAAGAATCCACTTAGCTACTTTCCAATGCATCTCATGTGGCTCCTGCATGAACCTAGAGACTATGCCCACAACATATGAAATATTTTGCCTTGTGCGAGTCAAATATATGAGGTTATCGAATAATTGATGATACAAGGTAGCATTGACCAAGGGTGAAGAACATGAAGCCTCAAGTTTGAATCCTGATAGAAATGGATTCTATGTACACTTACAGTCAGCCATGTAAAATATAGAGATCATATTAATAGCATACTTAGGTTGTCCAATTAAGATACCAGAAGGTGACTTAGTGATCTCAATCCATAAGAAGTAGAGGAGAACTCCTAAGTCAGACATCAAGAACCAATCATAAAGGGCAGTTTTGACTGCCTTGATGCAAAATGAGTGACTTCCCATGATCAACAAGTCATCAGCATAGAGGAAAAAGAAAGAAAGAGTATCGTCCTACTGCAAAATCTACATGTTCAGATTAGAATGGCATTGAGTGAACCCAACTGACAGAAGAAAGGATTTCATCATGGCATACTAGTATCGAGGGGCTTGTTTAAGGCCATAGAGAGACTTTTAAAGGTGGAATACAAGTGAAGGATCCTGAATGAACCCCTATGGCTTCTAAATATATATATATATATATATATATATATATCCTCCTGAAGGTCACTGTGAAGAAAATCACTCTTCACATTCATTTGATGAACTTCCCATTTGTGAGTTGTTGCAATGGAAAAACAAGTCGAATGGAATTCATCTTGGAAACTGCCACAAAGATCTTAGAGTAGTTAATCCCAGGAACTTGGAAGAATACTTTAGCAACTAGGTGAGCCTTATGATTATCAACTGACCCATTTATAGAAATTTTTCTTCAATAGATCCACTTGCACTAGACAAGTTTTCTTCCCTTAGGAAGAGGGACTAAATCCCAAGTATGGTTCCTATATAAGGAAATAAACTCCTCTTACATAAAAATATCCCACTCAGGGAAACCAGAAGCTTCCCAAAAGGATTTTGGATTGAAAGTCAAGGAAATGAAGAGATGTGGATCTTGTTCAAACTGTGACCTTATTCTTTTGTCATATGAAGGATAAACAACCCAATCACCCACTGAATCCAATGTCTAAGAAGCCAAAATAGGCCTAGTAGCTAGAGAATATGGAGAATCTGGAGGAGAATCATCACCCTCTAAATGATGAATAAGAGAGGAGGAATATGGATCCTCATCACTATCATCATGTAGTTGCAATGTTTGCATAGGAATGAAGGATGGGGAAGTTGTAGAAGAATAACTAGAGGTATCTTCCTCAAAATGAACACTCCTCTCAATAAAAATATGATGTGTTGTAGGATGGAGAAGCTTTTATCCTTTGAAACCATCTAGTTACCCAATAAATATGCAAGGCCTGCTCTATGGATCCATAGCCTTGCATTTATTTTTTGGAATGTGGGCACATGCAGGAGACCCAAACACTCGAAAGTGTTTGAATGCGAGTTTCCAAATAGTCCAATATTTAAAAGGAGTTGCCCCTTTCAAAAATTGATGAGGAACTTGATTTTGGATATAAAATGTTGAGGTGTATACAAATGCATAGTTGACAATTTTTCCCAATATTGAGGCACCAATGATTTGGAGTGGATCATATAGTTATTTGTTTCCTTCAAGGACTGATTATTTCATTATTTCATTCTATTTTTTACGGAGTGTAGGGAACCGTGTTTTAAAGATCAATGCCTTATGAGATACATAACTATTCAAACCTCTAGTTGACATATTCTCCCTATTATTAGTGGGTAGAACCTTGATTGTTTTCCCAGTTTGTTTCTCCATAAAAGCTTTGAATTCTTAAAAATACTCAAATACTTCTTACTTTTGTTTGAGAAAATTGTATAGGATAAATTGGTGATCAATGGTAGACCACAAAATTAAACATACATTAGAAGACCCAAAATCCAATCCTTGGGCCAAATCTAATTTGTACAACCCAAAAGGATGAAGGGATACAAATATAAGATCTAGCTAGAAGGTTTATTTAGGGTATTCCTTTGTGAGGTATAGAAAATAAGGCAAGATATTTTATCTTTATGACTAAAAGAAGATACAATATAAAAGTGTAATAGTAGATATGATCTAATGTATAAAAATTGATGTAAGATATATAAGTAGGAATGTGTGCACCTAAAGATGGAAGAAGAAGAAGGTAATCAGATGTTGTTTTTTTGACTAATGGAATCTCAGAATGACCTGATTCCTGAATCTAACAATCTATAACATGCAGCTCTGCAAACTATAACTTCCTATTCTGCTCTGGGAATAGGTCAAAAGTGGTTCAACCTATACCAAGGTATAGGTAAAAATTTTGACCTATACTTGAGAGGTCAAAATCAAAAATAGAAAAGTTGATCTAGGTAGGTCTTCTAATTATCTTTCTGGATCTGTAATAGGATCTACACTAATAATACCTAGGTATAGGTTGAAGGTTCAACCTATACCTAATACTATCAGAATCTGGAACAAAAAAGTGGATCTGGAAAGGTCTTCAAATTGTCTTCTTAGATTTGTATCTATATCTGTACTCTGAGACCTACACCTAGACACAAGAGAGATTAGAAAATTATTGGGGGAGGGTCTTTCCTCAGTCAAGCCCTAGTTTAGGAATTAACCTTGAATTGAAATAACAAAAATGATATCATGTAGAAGAGATTAAATATAACAATGGAAATGTATCATACCATGTAGATGCAATTATACTTAGTATGAGATCAAACATGTTCATGCAATAGCTTTGACTCAACACAAAAACCAAAAGGAAATCATGAAAGACAAAACCTCATGTAGTAGATGCTTGTAATTATTCTCAATATTGGATTGAAGAAGACGAAGAGGAATACTTGAATGGATGAATGTAAATCTCCTCCCTTGATGACCAACTCCTTTGCTTCCTATGGAGAAATAATCTAGATCTATGGAAGGAAATGCATGAAGATGGATGAACTTGAATACTTGATAGATGTCTTCAAAGAATGCTTTCTTGCTTACTTAAACTCCTTGAATACACAATATCTTTCTTGATTTCTTGAGAGTGGATGCGATTTCTTGAGTGAGATGTATATCATGGATATAATGGATGCCAAAATGAAGGAAAGAGGCCTCCTTTATAGTTATATTGGGGTCCAAATCCATGAAGGCTGACCTCACTAGGTGGGAAAATGAAAACACCTTTCATCAGGCTTGAAACCCACCAAAATTTAACCCCTGAGGTATAGGTCGAAAGTGCTTTGATGTATACCTAGTATAAGTCGAACCAGGTTTGACCTATACTTGGAAGGCATAAATTCGGAAGTAAAGTTGCAAGATTCAAGAGGTGTTAAGTGGTTTGGGAAAAATGGAAAGGTAAGTGGGGAAATTAATCATAAATGCATCCAAATTGTGAAATGGGGCCCAAGATGGAAATGAATTATGTGAATGGATGGATAAATAGGAGATTTTGCATAGAAATTAGAGCCAACATAGAGTTTTGAGCAAGATTGAAGGAGAAGGTAGGACCTTGATTTAAATTATGTATTCAATTAGGTGCAATGTGAGGTACTAACATAAGAAACACACTAAAGTGGGCTAAAATCATCCCAAAATGAACAAAAAATAAGTGCTTACTTTTTAGGACTATGCGTTCATCACCCACTATAGTGGGAGTATGAGACAAGCTCATGCTTACGGTAAAGGAAGAGACAAAAGAAATGGAGAGAGAAAGATGATTGTGGTGAATTGAAAAGAGATAAGACATTACCAAGTCTAAGGACATAAGCCCCAAAACTAAAGATCATAACTCCACATCCATGTACAAGGGCACAAAAACAAATAAAAAAGAAAAAGAAAAAGAAAAATCAAAGGCAAAAGACACCGAAAACACCAAGGGGGTTAGTACTAAAACAAACCTCCAAATCAAATAGCGAAAGAGACCTCGATCCAAAAGGTCTTAGACACTGATTTCATGTTTGGAAATATATTGCAAGAGCACAAGTGATCACATAGGAAGAACAATAGAATAAAAAATGATGATACCAACTTCATGATCTAACCTTTGAGCTTAACCATGATAGACGAGAGAGAGAAAAAGGGAGAGAGGAGAGAGGAGTGTGAAAACCTTTCCTAGTAATATTATATGTCTCACTTTGAACCATACAAAGTATGACCATTGTGACCAGTAATATTTTATGTCTTACTATGGACCACAAAAAATATAGGATTGAAATTTCTAGCAGGTTGTATGCCATGCTAGTCAATTCTATCTGAAAACCTGCACCTACTAGCAAATTTTCCTATGTGCACCTCAAGAACGGATACAGATCCACTACATTCATGAAGATGTTTATATATGTGCACTTCATGGATGGATAAAGATCACTCATAACTATGAATAATTGGTTTGTATATATGAAACCTATGGATGGATACAAATCCGCTATATCCATATGGATTGGTTGTATGTAAAAATGCATAAGAAAAATATGCAAGAGAATGTACAAGAGAGGTTGTATGTATTCCTCACTCCTTAGGATGTATTCTTTGTAGAAATTATAAGGAATAGAATAAAGGATACCTACTTCCAACAACAAGGAGATATCCTTAAAACAACAATGTATGCCATAAACTTATCTAAGAGTGTTAACTCTTATAGGCTAAGAAAATAGATAATTGTGAAAGGATATTCCACTTGTGAGAAGAGACCCTTGAAAGGAAGAGATCTTGTTGAAACAAAATCTACCTTCAAGAGGAGTTCTTGAACAAAAATAACATCTTCAAGACAAAGAGGGGAAAGATAACAAGAATGTACCCATTCAGCCCCCTATCACTAGGTGAACTAGGGATTCTTGGTGAAGGGTGAAAAATTTGAAATAAAAAGTAAGGGAATGTGTTTATAATGAAAATAGTTTTGCAAATAAGGAAGAGGTGAATACCAAGGATTCACACCTCTTTCATAAGAGATAATCTCAATCAAAATGACAATTCCTTATAGAAAGATAATGTAGCATAATAAACAAATGCCACTATACAAAGGAAAGTAGATCCTTAGACAAAAGAGAGAAAGAATGTACAAGAAACCTTGCCCCCCAAGTGTGAAGGAAAGATAAAATATATATAATATACCGTTAATGAAAGTCACTTTATAAAAGATACACAATTTCATGCAAAATAAGTGACACATTAGAGAGAACTTATAATGTAAAACAAACACATATGCTAGAAAATACATCACTCATAAAGTATGAAAGGCATCAAGAAAAGAAAATAAATGATGATATTAATGATTATTATATGATAGAAAAACCTTTTGGGACATGAAAAGGAATGCTTAATCAAAGACGTTAGTATCTTGCATGACACAAAGTATCTCATGCCAAAAATAATGTACCATCATGAATAATAGAAAATCCATAGAGATTAAAGGAAGAGAAGGATGTCACATTTTATCTACTTAGTGGTGACCTCAAGTGTAAAATATATGCACTTACAAGTAATGAAGAGATTTTAAGGAGAGAAACATCCTAAACAACAAGTTCATACATGGGAGGAAATCATAGTGCAAAAGAGACGAACAAAAATGAGATAAAGGATACTTGAAAGAAGGACAAAGAAAGAAAACCCAATATATGCCCGAAGTGGTAGATCTTGTATAATAAACATGCAATTTCAAGAAAGTATAAGCTTCTAACTCGGGATGTAAATATCATTGTGTTAAAAAACAAATCCATGCAAGAAAGAACAAAATACTATAAAAGATACAATTCCACAAGGTATATTGGAGGAATGGTGAAGGAAGAGATAAAGAGGAAGGACACATTATGCTCTTGAAGTGGTTTCTATTTATAATAGAAATTTGTTTTCAAGAAAGCATAAGGTTGAAACTCAGGATGTCTATCTCTTGAAAAAGAGAATATCCTTATGTAAAACAAAAAATTAATGCAAGAAAGAACACTATCTTATAAAAGAAACAAGTCAACAAAGAGAGAAAATGGATCCTTTGTGATAAGGAGGAGAGTGAAATAGAACCCTTACCCCTCAAGTGAGGAGACGAGGAAAAATAAATATTATGTTGCTCACAAATTAGGACAATGAACCCACAAAGGATAGGCTAATAATGTCATATAGTGAGGAGAAACATAATAGGAATGTAGATATATTAGGTATAATTATCATGAAAAAGGTGTCATTCATAATTTCAAGGCATTTGAGTTATACCAAAATCAATGAATTCTTTGTTTTGACACTTTAAATCATAACATTCACTAGTTTTATGGCCATGAATTTGATACAACATACAAATGGAAGAATTGTCTTGTTTATGTTTGCTATTTTTGCACTTGTTTTTCAAAGGAAGAGTAATTAAGTTGGCCTTAGTAAGATAAAACAAAATAGACTCTTGTTGTGAGGATAAATTAGGAGGAGAATGTATAGATTGATTAGGAAAATGAGAAGGTGGGACACCAAAGGTTTTTTTTGAAACTATTGCTCATTAGGAAGGTTTTATGTATCAATAAGATAAGGTGCTTCTTTAGGTGGGAATGGATTGAAATCTAAAGAGGACCAATAAATATCCACACATCGATTAGATATAGTTGTTTGATGCTCAAATTAAAAGGTATGGTGCTTGCTATGGAATGTTGGTGTGAAGTCTAAGGCTCCCCAATCATCATCTTGAAGAGTTGATGTGCCACTTATTTGTATTGGAGAAATAATTGAAGAAGGAAATGGAGATTGAATAGAGTTAATTTTATTAGGATCCTTATGCTATAAGGTTGGATTTGTGAAATTGTCATCAATGTATAGTAGTGCATGAACACTTTTTACAAAAATTCTAGATTTGGTTTGAGAGGTATCTTGAATAGTATTGACTTGATTAAGTTCAAAAAATTCCTTAGGAAGAGCCTCATGGATGTAATTCTCTACTTCTAAGATATGTTTAGGAGAAGGAAAAACATAACTCATCAAGGGTTCATCTATAGAAGGAATATCAATCAAACTCACAGGTTGTGGTTTATTATTAGGAGAAATAGTGATGTCATCATCCTCTTGTACCAAATTATCCTTATAAGGAAGAGAAGTTGTATAAAGATCATCATTGTTATTGAAGGCCTATTTGGTAAGATGGATATATTTATAGTATGGTGGTAATCACCATGTCCTTAGGGTTGGGATCAATTTTGGGAGGGTGAAAATTATGGGAATCAATGATAGGAATAACTAATTCATCCTCAAGATCTTGAAGAAAACTTGAGATTGAAGAAGAAAATGAAAATAAAAATTCAATTGAAAATGAAATGCAATAAATATGAATGAAATTATTTTGTGTTTTCTATCATTTTTAGACAAAATGCAATGCAATCTAAGAATGAATTAATTTTTTTTTCACAATAAAAATATACTAAACAATGCAATTGAAGTAAAGGGAACCTAAACACTAAAGGAAAGATAGAAGCTAGAGATCTAGATGAATAAAATGTAACAAAGATTTAATTAATAACACAATGCATAAAAAGTAGATCTAGATATGCAAAAGATATGTAACTATCAAATCAGAAAGTATAATACATGATTCACGTCGGGTTTGCCAAAATGTATAACATAAAATGGTCATCAATGGTACACCACCAAATTAAACATACATTAGAAGACCTAAAATAAAATCCTTGGGCCAAATATGATTTGTACAACCCAAAAGGATGAAGGGATACAAATGAAAGATCTAGCTAGAAGGTGGATTTAGGGTATTCCTTTGTGAGATATAGAAAAGAAGACAAGAGATCTTATGTTTATGACTAAAAGAAGAGATAATAGCAAAGTGTAATAGCAATATGATCTAATGTATCAAATTAGATGCAAGATGTAGAAGTAGGAATGTGTGCACCTGAAGATGAAAGAAGAAGAAGGTAATTAGATACCATTTTCTAACTGATGGAATCTTAGAATGACCTGATACCTAATTCCAAGAATCTATAACCTATATCTCTACAAAATATAACTTCATGTTCTACTCTGGGAATAGGTTGAAAGTGGTTTGATCTATACCCAAGTATAGGTTGAAATTTTGACCTATACGTGAGATGGTCAAAATCAAAAACAAAAAAGTTGATCTCAAAAAATCTTATGATTTTCTTTCTGGTTTTGTAACATGATCTGCATTTAGAATACCTGGGTATAGGCCAAAGGTTTGACCTATACCTGATACCGTCAAAATCTAGAATAGAAAAGTGGATCTAGAAAGGTCTTCAGATTGACTTCTCAGATCTATTTCTATATCTACACTGTAAGACCTACACCTGCACACAAGAGAGAAGGGGAAATTGTTGTGGTAAGGAGCTTGCCTCGGTCAAGCCCCAGTTTAGGAATTAACCTCAAATTCAAATAAAGGAAATTATATCACATATAAGAGATTAAATATATCAATGGAAATGTATCATACCATGTAGATGTAAATATACTTAGTATGAGATCAACTATGGTACTGAAATAGCTTTGAATCAACACAAAAACCAAAAGGAAATCATGTAAGATAAAACCTCATGTAGTAGATGCTTGTAATTTGCCTCAATATTGGATTGAAGAACAAGAAGAGGAAGAATTGAATAGATAAATGTAGATCTCCTCCCTTGATTGCCAAATCCTTTTCTTCATATGGAGAAAGAAGATAGATCTATGGAAGGAAATGCATGAAGATGGATAAACTTGAGTGCTTGATAGATATCTTCAATGAATGCTTTCTTTCTTGCTTGAACTCCTTGACTGTTCAATAGTTTTCTTGATTTCTTGAGAGTGGATGTGATTGCTTGAGTGAGATGTATATCATGGATATAATGGATGCCAAAATGAAGGGAATAGGCCTCCTTTTATAGTGATTTCAGGGTCCAAATTTGCGAAGGGAAATCTCACTGGGTGGGAAAATGAAAACACCTTGCATCGTGTTGGAAACCCACCAAAACTCAACCCCAAGGTAAAGGGAAAAAGTGGTTCGATCTATACCTGGTATAGGTCAAACCAGGTTTGACCTATACTCAGAAGGTGTAAATTTTGAGGTAAAGTTGCGAGATTCAAGATGTGTTAAGTGGTTCAGGGAAAAATGGAAAGGTAATTGGGAAAATTGATCATAAATGCATCCAAATTGTGAAATGGGGCCCAAGAGGGAAATAAATTATGTGAATGGATGGGTAAATGAGAAATTGTGCATAGAAGTTAGAGCCAACTTAGAGTTTTGAGAAAGATTTAAGGAGAAGGTAGGACCTTGATTTATATTATCTATGCAATTAGGTGTAATGTGAGCTCCTAACATAAGAAACACTGTGAAGTGGGCTAAAATGGTCCCAAAATAAACACAAAAGTAAGTGATTAATTTTTAGGACTATACAAAAATATACAAAGGTATACCATGAAAGATCATCAATGAATGTCCAAACATATTTGGCCCTACTAAAAGAAGCATGTAGAAATGGACCTGCCAAATCATTGTGTACTAGCTCCAAAATATGTGTGGCTCTCAATGCTTTGCATTTTATGAAAATTTTCTTCAGGATGCTTGCCAAGAATGCATCCTTGACAAACTCCATTAGAAAATTGAATAGAAGATGACCCTATAACCATGTCATATTGACTGAGTTGTTGCAAGTAGTGGTAGTTCAAGTGACCAAACCACTGATGCCATAAACAACTCACCTCATTTGAGTGAGTAATTAGTGCAAGTTTAGAAGAATCGAGAACAAAGTGAGAAAAGTGATACAATTTGGACTAATGATGTACTTTTCCCATAGTAATTATAGACCCATTGTGTATTTCACTATACTACTATGTCTCGAGTAAACTCAACCTACTTGCTAAAGCTCGTGTGAGTCATCTGATAGACAAATAAGAGATTAGTTGATAAAGATGGTATGAAAAGGACATCATAATATATTGTTCTGTCACTCACATCAATAGACTCTCTCCCATGCACTTCAGTAGGAGTGTCATCACCCAAGATAATAGATGACATAGAACATGACTCCAAGGAGGAAAAAATACTTTTTGATGAAGGCATGTGGTGCGAAGCACCTGAGTAAATAATATAGGAATTTGGTTGTGAAGAAAAAAAACTAGGGCCTTACCCTTTCCTTTCCCTTTACTTGTGTCCTTTGAAGATTCTTGAGATGAACTTGATTTGACAGAATTAGGCACCTTGATGTTCTTCTTTTCGAGAAGATGAAACAAGTGATCAAATTGCTTCTTTAGACATTTATGTTCATCATGACCAAGTTTCTTACAATAGAAACACATAGTTTTCTCCTTCTTGGGATTATCACCTTTTTAAGAAGATGCATCATTTGCTACTCTTGGGGATACTAGTTTCTATTCTTGGTTCTTTTCTCCTTGGTATTTTTGTTTCTTTTATTTATTAGAAGGCCCTCTTTGATCTTTTGTGCTTTGATTTACAACGAAGGAATGAGATTTACATGACTTAATTGTGCCCATTAGAATCAAATTGTCTTGTTCTTTTGTGATTTCATTTGCAAATTCATCAAGAGAAGACATTTCATAGTTGGTTCCTAAAGCATTTTTCATGGCATAGAATGTAGAAATAAAAATTGAATAGTTTGGACCATGTTTGGAAAGAATGCTAATAATCAATTGTGAATATTTCTTTTCTATCTCACACGCTTTCAATTGCAATCTTATAGCCTTTAGTTTTGTGAAGAAGTCCTGAATTGTGTCAAAATTACATGGATTTAACCCTATTAGTTCATTCTCTAATTGGTGTTCCCTTATTTTATCTTGTTTACCAAAAAACCCTTCTAATGTTGTCCATACATTATTTTTAGTTATATCAGATTCAACATGAAAAATAAGATCAAGAGATACATACATGCATAGAGTACCATAAGCTTCATCACATTTGTTAAACCACTTTGTATTTTCTACAAGAAGTGATGGTTAAGTTTCAAGACCTATAGTTACTATAAACAACCCTAACTTCTTAAGATAGATTGTTATTTTTGACTTCCACTCATAGTAGTTATAAGGTGTGAGTAATGGTGTTATTGTTTGATCCATTTTAATGCTGAGAGTAAGATTATTGTGTGGAAAAGAAAAGATAAAAATCACACACATAGAGAGCACACGAGACCAACCCCTTTTTACTAGATCATAAATTAGCCTCCCCCCAGATATTAAAATTTGGCACTTTATAGTTTAGTGCATTTACAATGCTGGATTTATTTTCTAGGATTTTACAATGTTTAAGAAATGGACCCAAATACTGAAGGTAAAAATAATATCTTATAATAAGAACATCAAAACAAAACCAATATATTTTTTCTAACAAAAATCCAATTTCAAAAAAAGAATGAACTCAATCCAAGATCATGTGAAAGTTATAATGGTTTGAAGTTCAAAAAATGAGGACTCCCCTTTAGACTTGTTGAAACAATAAATTCTATGGAAAAATGGAAATGTATGAGAAGAAAAAAATTACACCATTGAAAAGAGCACGAAATTCTACCCATTTTCAAAAAATCTAAACTGGAAAATACCTCTGTATGACTGAGAATGAGTCATTTGAAGATCAGGTGCAAAAATGAAAAATGCAATAGTGAGGGGTCCAGCTGAAGCATTCTGACGCAATCGTCTCATGATTTATTAGCTCTATGAAAAAAATAACTAATACCTAGATAGTTTTTTGATGATATAAAGAGAACCTAGAAAGAATTTTTCTTTATCACTTGCATAAAATGTGGCCATAGTGAAAAATGTCTCCAACAAGGAAAAACTGACATGCCAAACCTCTAGCATCAAATCTGAATGATGATTATATGGAAATGGGGGCCTTTGAACCTCCCAAACACAATGGAACAACCATAATTGCTTCCAGAATGTTGCAATCATCCAAATCTATAAAAAATATTAATGCCAAATAAGCATTACTGGATCTTCACAACCTTTGTGTGTTCAATAGATCATGCAAAATGCAAGAGAAACCACAAAATGATTTTACAAGATCTCAAAATAATCTAATCTTTCAAAATAAGCTTTGATACCATGTTATAATATGAGAAAATAGATTTAAACCAGAATTAAATGAAAATAATTAGATCAAACAACTGGAAATAAAATGGACAGAAAAATACCAGATAAACTTGATGTAAATGCTTAGAGGCAATATAGAATCAAGAGAAATCTCCAATATCTAATATCCCAATATTTCCATATATGAAATACAAGAAAGGTAGCCTATTTATATAGACAAGATTTGATAGGAAGTATGGACAAGGTTGGGACAAGTGTCTCAACTTGGAGGAAGTAGAGTCCTGATAGAACTCAACAATATCCTCTAGAAGAGTTAGAGTCCAAATTAGACTCAACCATATCATAGTAGGCGTTAGATTCCAAATCAGACTCAACCATATCATAGTCAGAGTTAGAGTCCAAGTGGGACTCAACAATATCCACCTAATAAATAAGTTCACCTAAGTAAACTTAAATCAAGAGTAAAATGGAAAAAGACTATTTACTGCAACATTGAGTGCTACTAATGTGGAAGAGACATAGAGAGGCATGGGCAATCTTGGAACAAGTTGTACCAGGATGGGTGAATGATATCATTACTCCTTGATCTTATCCAAACTTTAGTGGCAGTGGACATCCACTTAAATACTATATCCTTCTTGTCATAATTTGCAAGCTAAGTGATGAGCCAGAAAATGTACTAGAGTATCTTGGGAGGATCCATTTTCATAATCAATTTGAGATTTTGGGTCCAACCTCAATACCACATCTAGATACAAGAAAACACAAGAGTTTACCTGATGAACTTCAAAGACACACTTTGGGGATTCAGGCACAACTCGTGCTTCTCTAACTATTCAAAAATGCATTTCAAGATGCGGAATGTTCAAATATCATCTTGGAATTTCCTATGATATCATCCACATATTTTTCCATAATCTTATGGATAAGGTCATAAAATATCAATTTCATGGTTCTTTGATAGGTGGCGCCAATGTTATTAAGACCAAACAACATGACATGGTAACAGAAGGTGCCCCTTGAGGTAGTGATACCACTGTCTATTGATCTTCTTTAGTGATCTTGATTTGATTATAACCAGAGAAACCATCCATGAGGGAAAGCATTTCATTCTTTTCTATGAGATCAACAAGGATGTCAATATTAGAAAGTGGAAAATCATCTTTAGGAAAGATTTATTGAGGTCCCTAAAGTCTATAGATTTAGACGATCCCAATGGGCTTGGAAATATGTATGACATCAAAGATCCAATTAGAATAATCAATTAGGTGGATAAAAGTTTGCATCTAGCTATTTCTTAAACTTGTCCTTGACAAGAAGCACTATTTGTGGGTGCATATTTCTAAGCTTCTACTTGTGTAGTTTACATTCTAGGTTGACCATAAGGTGTTGCAAAAAAATATTAATATCCAAACAAGGAATATACTCACATGACCATCCAAATTTAATGACCCACTTATGAAGAATTTGTTCAAAAAAGTCTAATGTTATTCATCTGACAAAGAAGTTGCATCATAGGTGATTTGCAAATGTTTAATAGTCCCAAAGTGGACTTCTTGGGTTTCTTCTATCAAGATGAAATATTTGTCTATGCACTATATATCCATGAGGGGAAGGGGAATGTCCTCATCTTCTGGAGCCTCAGAGAGATTCTCATTAGGAGATATGGCCTTTCTTTTTATTATTTTTTCATCTAAAGCTGTCTTAGAAAGGTTTTCAGCATAATATTCTTAATCTTGCTTTTATTTTTCTATTTTATGACTAAGGATATCCTCACCCCCAAAGCAAGCTTAAGGATCAAGCTTGTACATAATGTGAGAGTTAGGATCACGGTATAATTTGATTTCATTATCCTCCATGAATTCTAGGAGCACTATATGGAATTGAAATGTGTCAAGGTGTGTGATTGTAAATAAAGTGGAAGATCAATGATTAGGATGAAAGTATTGAATGAGAAAGAATTTTTAAAAAGGGAGGAGACATCTATCTCATCACAAGCTCTCTTAACAACCTCCTATGGTATGTCTTTGATTTCAATGAGGTCACTCTTAATGTATTAATAAGTAGTACCTAAAGTTGAGGCTTCATTAAAGGGAGTTCCAAAACCAAGCCCCCCTTGTAGAAAATTTGAAGCTAGTTCAAGTGGTTCCCTCATATCCTACTTTTCCTAAACTAAAACACCACCTTGATAATCCCATTGTTGTGTAGCTAGGACATAAGATGTAGGATATTTACCTTTGAAATAATCCAGCCATGGAAAACTATTTGTAGGAGGATATCTATAAAGCTATTGATTGATATCCCCCTCTATCACCTCATGATTAAGCTCTCTATGAGACTAAAATATTGCAGGACCAAAATATTTGAATACAAGTTCTTTCTTTTCTTGCTCCTAAGTTTTACCATAGGTGTGGGGATATAGGGACAACATGCCCACTGTAAAAGTTCCTTAGAGAGCATATTACTCACAACCATAATTGCTGATCTTGAGCTGGGAAAATAATGATGAAATGGAAATTTTGTTTTGGTGGAGAGGAGAATGGAACTAGAGTTAAAATAGATTATATTACAAGGTGTTCTAAAGTCTAGGGAAATGATAAGAATGAGGGAATGAGGCCTCGATAGAATGACAATACTTGGATAGTTATAGATCTCCACAAATGGTGATTTTAATCCCTTGATATGGGAACTTGAGGCACTAGTGGAAGGTGGAAGGGATAGCCTGCATGTAGTGGATCCATGGGTGACCAAGGAGGATTTTGAATGGGAGGTCATGATCAATGACATAGTGTTATGTAGTCTACATTGTTGGACCCAATGTGATAGGAAGGTTTATCATACCTACAAAAATGGTTCTTTCATTTTCATATGCCTTGATAGTAATAGTTTGACTATTCATGTCTACAAGAGTGTATCTCACCTAAGTAAAAAACTTCAAGATACAATGATTTAGGGAAGAACCATTTTTGATTAGGTTTCTGTTCACTTTAAATTTATTTATGATTAAATTTCATATCAAGAGAGAAAATGTGATGGGGGTCAGAAATCATAGCTTCATATTGGGCGAAACTGAGGTGATATGTGGATGAAAGATGCACCACCAAGGATTGAAAGTGTGTGAGATCAATATTGCTAGAAACATGCACATCTTGCAATGTGCGTGTAAGGATATATTCATGAGTGAGTAAAAATTTAAGAAGGTCCAAGGTAGAAATCTACGTGGATGTTTTCCTAAGATGATCTAGGATATTATATTTCATTGAAACTTGAGCAAGGGTAGGAACTAAAGGTGATGCAGAGCCCTCTAGAGTCTCTCTAAGGAAACTTGATTCAACTCATGGGTTTCACAATTTCTTGGCACACCCACAAGGATTCAAGTGAATCTCAAAGGTTACACCAAATAACTCTAACATTGAGGTTATCCAGAAAAAATTCCCTCTTATTTTGATCAGGTCCAATCATAACTTCACCTGCACAAAACTCACATGACACAAATCCCGATTCCCAACTTCACCCACATTATTGGACACAACTCACAATCCCTTAACTGAACCAACACTTGACTCCAACATACATGGACAACAAAGATCCTTCCAAAATTATTTAAAACACTCCAACCAAATTGAACACAAGTTATCCAAACTTCTTTATGCAATAAAATAGAAAATACATTCCAAAACTACCACCTCGCTACCAACTGGATAGACCTGTACATAGTAGCCAATGACTTTTGAACCACAAAATGTTTCCTCAATCCCTCCAGTGAGTTGTGGCATAACTAGGTTTTTTCTAACATATATGAAAATTAGAACGAGCCAACGGTTGGTTGGAAAGATATTTCCCCCGTACTAAACTATATTTTTCTGTGACAGTCATCTTCAACAATAGATGATCATCTCTTCAATATCTTATCCATCCCTGCATACAAACTCATACTAAAACTAATAGACACATATAGTACAGGGATAGGCTTCTCCCACAAGAAACATTAACTAAAAAAAGTGGGAGAGCCTATGCAATCATGGAGTCTTCAAAACAATTTGTTGTTTGCACCAAATCACTTTCTAGGAACAGTCAAAACAACTTGACTTTATTTACTTTAGAACTTCACAATAACAATACAAAAATTGCATGGAAATGATCACAAAATTAAACCATAACTATTTAAAACCCTTTACAATAAAATTTTCATGGAATGAAGAGTTTTAATAACACAAAGACAATGACTTTATCCTCACGACAGAGAGTGGACAATTTACAACAAATTAAAAGTTTATTGATTGAAACTTCTTTACACTGTTCCTTTCAACCCAAAACACACTAACAAACTCCCCTAAAACTCTTCTCCCTCAAATACATGTTCAAAGAAAGATTAAATAATTGATGGCTTTTCAACTTCTTTCCCTCAATCAGTTACTGTCAGATATGACTGTTGGTCTTCCAAGTTCTTGTTGTCAAAACTGACAACAAAGTTTTCATTTTGACAACCCTTAATCTTTTGTCCTTATCAAACTTTAAAAAATCCTTTTCAGGATTCTATCATAATATAAGACCCTTAAACCCTTCTAAAACCCAAACTAACCCTTACATGAGCCTTTTAGGCCATATTGTGCATATAAATGCAACATTACATGTTTTGGCACTTGTAGTGCATTTGACAACTTTTAAATGGC
>MU223054.1:2080084-2099379 GCA_018584345.1 Thuja plicata | reverse complement strand
CATATTGTGCATATAAATGCAACATTACATGTTTTGGCACTTGTAGTGCATTTGACAACTTTTAAATGGCTCTAATGGCCAACTTACAAACATGAATGACCTTATAGGCCTTTAAACACTTCAAATAACCTAGGATCCATCAATGAATCCATTGTACCTTCATGTCCTTGGTGCTCCTGCACCATACTCCACAACTTAAAACCTTTCCAAGTCCCCTTGGAAACCTACAACAAATAAATGTCAGCAAATAAAACCATTTGATCTTCACCTTTGGTTTGTAAAGATCAAAATTAGTGATCCATGGCATCCCTGCATGATACTGCTCCAACATATGCTCAAGCATCTTCATATGTTGATTGCCTCCCATGGGAAAAAAGTAAACCACATTCTGATCCTTATTCTCCACTTCTTCCTTAGCCTCCCTCCATGAGACTATTGCTGCAATATTCATGTATTCATTGTCTTAAAATGTTGAGTCTCTCCTCATAGAGACCAATGCATCATTCACACTATGCCTCTCCTCTAGACACTCCAAATTGTCTTTAGCATCCATGGCTGCCTCTTTAAACATGCTATCGTACTACTCACCATCATTCATCTTAAAGGGACTCAATTCTTCCCCTACCTGCAAATTTTGTTCACATTCAAGCCTCTCATGACTTGATCCAATGCTGCAACCATCATCAACTTCATCTTCAATCTCAGATTCAAACTCTAGAACCTCTTTGTTCCTAGGTTCCTCCATTTCCTCATGGAAAATTTGCTTCTCATCTTTGTGTCCTCTCAATGGACAACTTGTCTCTATCTTTTCATCTTCTTCCTATGCTTGTTCAAGGAATGATACAATCCACTCCAACCTTTTTTGACTCCTTTCAAATATATCCTCTAGGCTTCCAAGCCCTTCCTCTTCATTTCTTCTTGCTTCTTCTCTTTCCCTCTTTCTCTTTTCTTCTCTTTCTCTTCTCTTTATTTCATCCTCCAAGTACTCCTTGTAAGCATTATAATATTCTCTTTCTGACCTTGTCAAATGCATCTTCTCCACTCCACCCAGACCTTTTGTTGTGCTTTGATACCACTTGACGCAGAGCCCTCTGGAGTCTCTCTAAGGAAACCTGATTCAACTCACGGGTTTCAAAATTTCTTGGCACACCCACAAGGATTCAAGTGCATCTCAAAGGTTACACCAAAGAGCTCTAACATTGAGGTGATCTAGACAACATTCCCTCTTATTTTGATTAGGTCCAATCACGACTTCACCTGCACAAAATTCACTTGACACAAATCCTGATTCCCAACTTCACCCACATTATTGGACACAACTCACAATCCCTTAACTGAGCTAACACTTGAATCCAACATACATGGACACCACAGATCCTTAAAAAATTATTTAAAACACTCCAACCAACTTGAACACAAGTTATCCAAACTTCTTTATGCAATAAAATAGAAAATACATTCCAAAACTACCACCTCGCTGCCAACTGGATAGACCCGTACACAGTAGCCCATAACTTTTTAACCACACATTATTTAATCAACCCCTTTGGTGAGTTTTAACATAACTAGGTTTTTTCTAACATATATGAAAATTATAACAATCCAACTATTGGTTGGAAAGATATTGCCCCCGTACTAAACTATATTTTTCTGGGACAGTCATCTTCAATAATAGATGATCATCTCTTCAATCTCCGATCCATCCTTGCATACAAAATCATACTAACACTTATGGAAACATATAGTACAAGTATAGGCTTCTCCCACAAGCCAAATTAACTATAGAAAGTGGGAGAGCCTATGCAATCATGGAGTCTTCAAAACAATTTGATGTTTGCACCAAATCACTATCTAGGAACAGTTAGAACAACTTGACTTTATTTACTTTAAAACTTCACAAGAACAATATTAAATTGCATGTAAATGATCAAAAAATTAAACCATAACTATTTCAAACCATTTCCAATCACATTTTCATGGAATGAAGAGTTTTAATAACACAAAGACAATGACTTTATCCTCACGACAAAGAGTGGATAGTTTGCAGCAAATTAAAAGTTTATTGATTGAAACTTCTTTACATTGTTCCTTTCAACCCAAAAAAAACTACCAAACTCCCCTAAAAATCTTCTCCCTCAAATACATGTTCAAATAAATATTAAATAACTAATGTCTTTTCAACTTCTTTCCCTCAATCAGTTATAGTCAGATACGACTGTTGGTATTCCAAGTTCTTGTTGTCAAAACTGACAACAAAGTTGTCATTTCGACAACCCTTAATCTTTTGTCCTTATCAAACTTTCAAAAATCCTTTTTAGGATTCTATCCTAATACTAAGACCCTTAAACCCTTCTAAAACCCAAACTAACCCTCACATGAGCCTTTTAGGTCATATTGTGCATATAAATGCAACATTACATGTTTTGGCACTTGTAGTGCATTTGACAACTTTTAAATGGTTCTAGTGGCCAACTTACAAACATGAATGACCTTATAGGCCTTTAAACACTTCAACTAACCTAGGATCCGTCAGTGAATCCATTGTACCTTCATGTCCTTAGTGCTCCTGCATCAAAAGGGCTAGACATTTTCATTTGATCTCTCATAGCACTAGTTGTACATTGAGAATCAACCCTTTTGACATGAATCATGTTCACATTATCTTCAAAATGTATAATGTATCCAATTGTATAGTTTTAAATAATTGAGATTGTGTTGTAGCTAATATGATTGGTTGAACAAGAAGGTTTTGAATTGGATGCATGACTTGGATTCAACATACTAGATTTCTCATTATGTTTAAGAAAATCATCCGACTGATAGATATCAAGGTGTGTCTTGGGTGACTTTCCCATGGTTTGATTGAAATCAATTTTACCCTTCTTAATAAGATCCTAAATAAATTTCTTGAGATTCATGCACTTGTTAGTGGAATGACCCTTGATACGATGATCATCACAATACTTTTTATCCTTATACCATGTAGGTCTATTTTTGGACTCATCAAATAGTTGTGTTTGCCGGTATATGATTATGTTACATTGTGCCATTATCTAAAGGTCACATCTAAAGGTTTTCCCAAGGGTGTAAATTGGCATCTTAGATTACCTTGACCTATTTTTCTAGGTTGACGAGGGAGACCACAATGGAGTTTGTTTTATTTGTTTGGGCATGGTGAGTTTGTTGTGGAGGATCTCCATGTGTTCACTGTGGGGGATTTATATACATTTGTTGAGGAGGTGGTTTAGCAACAACAATCATTTGGACATGTTAAGAGTCCATTACACCTTCTCCTACAATTTTTTTATTTCAATTCCAATATCATGACTGGTCATTATTATGTCTATCACAATTATATCTGTAAAGCTTAATGATTCCCTTTTAATCAAATCTCAATCAACGAAGAGTCCCTTAGAAATGATGTACTTGAAAGTACTTGCACAAAATAGTTGGATATTATAGGTAAGTCTGGGATGAATATTTTGAACAAAAGTAGGGACCAATTGTTCATCAGAGAGTTTTCAAGGGAGACAACTGGTAAGGGCCCTCCATCTATTAAAATAATCAGCAAAAAATTTGCCTCCCCTTTTCTTAACTTTACATAGATCTAACATGGAAATATATTACTCGATGTTATAGTGATAGTGGACAATAAACCTCTGAAAACTCTTCAAATTCAGCTCTTCTACAATTTTCATATTTTCTTTTTAGGTGTTGTAGCCCATAAGGCAAGTAAATGTTTCAAAAAGAATCATTAAACACAAGTCATCAAATGAACTTGCAATTTAGGCATAAAGACCCATTTTAACAAGGGCATTAATAAAGAGAACTTAAGACATTTAACTAAACCACTAAAAAGACAAAAAGACTTAAAATCATAACTTTTAGGTGCAATTACAAGTTAGTTTGAAGCAACTTGTAAAGGAGTTAAGATCCAAAAATACATAAGGAGGCTAAAATTAGGTGTTTTGAATGCAAATACAAGTGACATGACTTGCAATTTCGGTCTTAAAACCTAAATTGCAAGTAATATACTATATAACTTGCAATTATGGTCTAGAGACCCAAATTTGCAAATGAACTTGCAATGCAACCTCTAAAATTGGAAATTGAAGGAAAAACTAACTTTTAGACAATGAAACTTTATAGAAACAGAGGCAATGAACTTGGGTTTGCTAACAAACGCTAAGGTGATAGCAATACGCCTTGAAAAGTGTGTCTAGAGCCTTAAAATGTCAATTTTTTGGTAATTTATCCCTATTTTTACAAGTTAAAGATTAAGCACAACACATTCTATACAATGTATGAGGAGGAAGGTCTATGCAATTAGCCTTCATATTGAAGTGGTGTGGTACATTACATAGTCACTTGTGTTTGGGACTATGACATGGGCGCTATGGGTTGTGGCATGACTTATGGTTATGAAACCATAGGAGTATGTGTGATGGGAGCAATTTGGTATGGGTAGATGGACCCATTGCAGGCATGGGCTATGTGGAAATTAGTGCTACTTGGTGCGCAACATGCATAACAACAAAAATAGACTATGCAAATGATGATGGTGTAACAATGGTCATACAAATAGTAATAGCTTTTGTAAGAGGTGGTGGTACATAACTAGACATCCCGTAAATTGTTGTAGATGATGGTGGTGAAGTAGTAAACACATAAAAAGTATGTGTTACCACATGTAGGTTAGGGAATGGTATGGTGTGAACCACCTTAGTTAGTGGAATCATAGTGGTAAGCCGTGTAGATGACACAACATGTCATACTTTGGGGATAAGTCCTTCTATGGGTGGAGATGGAAAAACTCCTAAAGAAGTGACATGTGCTTCAAACAATTAGTAATGAGCACCAAGAGTATCAAGAGTGGTGGTGGTAATTATGACAACTAAGGTGGCAATGATGATGACTGGGGTGGTTGTTGGCCAACATTCATAGGTCAACTAAGAGAGTTATGGTCATGCCTCGAGAAACCATGTTAGCGAAGATAACATCCTCGTAACTCTCAATAATATCATCCACTTATTGGGCATTGCTTGGGTCATTGAGGAAGACCTTGATAGGACCACCTTGTGAATTTGGTGTCTCTAGATGATCAACCATATTCTCTTTGGGGATGACTTGATTGAGTGGGTCAAAATATATAGGAGCATTTCCTGATACAATAGGTGGAATACTAGAACTAGGTTTATTCTGGGATCTGAGAACCCCAATGGTAGATTAAAGAGATTATTGTTCTATTTTGTGAATGAGTTTTGACAGGGATGAATTATAAAATGATTGCATATGAAAAATGAGATACAACTCTAGTGTCAAAGGATCAGATTTGATTTTTGAATTGATTGAATTTGACAAAGGATTGATAGATTAGATAACTTGATACTTGAATGTGAGTTGAAAAGCCTAATGGATGCAATGGTAATATGATTACTCAAGATGATACACTCAAACAATAAGATAGTCTCGAGATAAGTTGAACCTTTAGATTGAAGTAATGTGGTTATAACGACAGATGAATTGACTCTGGAAAAGATAAGTCGAAGAGAAAGTGATGATGATCGCTAGGATGTAGGTGTATGCACCCTAAAATGGTCACCTAGACTATGGGCCCCCATTCTTCAATTTATCAAGTGACCATAATCAATTTATCAATTCTTGAATCAATGCTTTGCAACATTTTCAATTCAAATCAATTTCCTTGATCAAATCGTAATTAATTCAATTATTTCAATATTTCCTAAGGTTTGATCATTTCATCAATTATCTTATTTAATTAAAAGAAAACTTCATTTTTATTAAATAAAATAATCTTATTTAATTAAAATTCATTTTTAATTAAATGATATTATCTTATTTAAATTAAAATATCTCTTAATTAAATAATATTATCTCATTTAATTAAAATATCCCTTTTAATTAAATCAAATAATCTTATTTTATTAAAAGAAAATTCCTCTTTTAATTAAATAAAACCCCAACTTAAATCCCTCTTTGTTGAAAAAGGAAATAAATTAAATAAAAATAAATAAAGTTTCTTTTTTTACACATCTTTCTAAGTGGTGGGCTTTTTTGCTTTTTAATCATAGTCTTTGATTTTGCCTTTTGAAGATAGGAGCACATGGATCAACCAAGATTTAATCTCCACCATTGCTCATTTCTTTTTGCTTCTTAATCTCTATCATCCATTTCTCTTTAAAAGGAAACCTCTCATTCTCATTTGGATAATCAATAATCAATAATCAATAATCAAGAAATAAAAAAATGATCTTTTTCGTGCTATTGTTATGCTGTAGGTTTGGAGAGCAATTTTGGAGGAGATTTTGAGCACTTGAGCTTGGATATTGCAACTTCTCTCTTCTTGTCTTCTTCTTTCATGCCCCATGGCAATCCATTTAGATTAATTTTGCACTTGCATGTTAGATTAGATTCATGTTTCCTTTCATAGATTAATCTTGCATTTTTAATTCCTTTCATAGAATAATCATGCATTGTTATCATATAGATTAATTTCCTTTCATGCATTGTTATCATATAGAATAGCTTCCATTTTCATTTGCATGCATACTTGATGATCATGGAGACTAGCATTCTTGCTTTTCCTCTTTGAATCTCTTGTTTTATGGTGTACTTGCATGGGCACAAACTAGGTCAATTTGAGGACCTCCATTAAAAACCCTTGCACTCCATGAATAGAGAGCTATGAGTCGCCATTCAAGATCTCATTCATGAGAAATCTTGGATATAATGATTCATAGAAGTGTGACACATTTTTCGCACACATTTTTGGTGCCCACCGTGGAGTGCCTTCCAAGATTATCACTGACAACGAAGGTCAGTTCAAAAATAAGGACCTTAAACAACTCTGCAATAAATTCAAGATTAAACAACATTGGTCCTTCATTTACTTTCCACAAGGAAATGGTCAAGCAGAGGCATCAAACAAAACCATTCTTAAAATCTTGCATAGAACAGTCTGTAAGAATGGTAGAGATTGGCACTTACAGATAAATCCATCTTTGTGGGCCTATAAAATGAGTATTCGTACTCCTATTGGGGCTACTCATTTTTCCCTTGCATATGACGCTAAAGCAGTATTACCTTTGGAGGTTGAGATTCCTTCACTTAGAGTTTATGTCAAAGGTCTAGTTACAGATGAAGACTACCGCGCCATGAGACTTCAAGAGTTAGAACTTCTAGATGAGAAATGTCAAGCATTATTTGACCATATGAGAGTTTATCAAAAGCGCATGTCCAAAACCTTCAACAAAAAGGTTCACCCTAGAGAATTCCAAGTGGGAGATGTTGTCCTACGCAAGAATTAACAACATAGAGGTCAAAAAGGCAAATTTGAACCTAACTGGCTTGGACCTTACATCATTAGAACAACTTTTGGATCAGGTTCTTATTTACTGTCTACAGCAGAGGGAGAGCAACTCCCTGATCCTATCAATGTCTTGCACCTGAAGAAGTTCTATCCATGATGCCCATTCTGTTTGGGGGCATCCTTTGTACATAATTATTGATTCTGAAAAAATCCAAAAAAATGATATATTGTCAAAAATTCTAAAAATCATAAAATGCCCTAAAAAAAATGATCATTTTAGTGAAAACCTAGCAATAGTCACTTTGATGTATCTCCAAAAACAATTATTACATATTCCAAAAATACAAAAAATACAAAAAATTAAAAAATTCAAAAAAATAGAAAAAGTGCCTTGGTGAAAACCTGGAAACAGGCACCTTGGTAGCAAAAATTCAAAAAAATTATAAAAAGTCCTGAAAAGAGAAGAAGAAAAAAATGAAAAAAATGAAAGAGAAAAAATTGTAATGAAATTCAAGTGTTGAAAACCTGAAAACGGGTGCTACTTGAGACCTTTGCACCCCTGTTTCTTAACGCGTGTCCTCGACACTTAGCCTTTCTCCATCATACCTTGTCCTTTTTGCCTTGGTCTAGAATTGGTCTTTGTCTCTGTCTAGGGGGTATAACTGTGTTAGCTTTGGTCTCTTGGATGCGTTAGTCTTTAGGACATCTCACCCAAACGGTGTTTTTCAACACCACCCCAACTGTATTTTTTAATACAACCCTTGGCATCAAGTGCTTTTCAACACTTATCAGTTTGGTCTTACTTTATTTTGTCATGTGGTCTTACCTGCTTGTGAGCATTCGATCCTTATCCTCGGAACTTAGTATCAGTTAACACACTTGAATTTTTAAACACAACACTTAATGCTTGAGCTATGTCATGATTTTTCTTTGTGTGCTGACTGTTATTGATTTTCGTTGAGTGTCCTTGTCTAATAAGTCTCTTTGAGATGCATAGCTAGAGGACTTGGGGCATGGAACATGTTTTTATTTTCTTCCTGCTTTATGCTTCAGTGTTTTTGTACAACCATTCTGCTGGTCATCCTGGCCTCTACGCCTTGATGCGAGTGTGGTTTTGCTATATTAAATTGGGTAAGCTAACATCACAGTCATATCGACTTTTATGTTAGAATATTTCCACATTCAAATCCAATATAAATCACATTCATATCTTCATAGTTGCACTTGTGACTAGTGATGATTGTGTGATTTTCCCAATGTCTGTTAATAAAGGCCCAATGATGAAAATAAGTTCCTTAACATTCTCTAATGAATGATGAACACAAAGTCCTATGTTACAGTTACTCTATTGCAAGTACACCTTTGCATTTTCATGTAGCTTGCATTGTTAGACCTCATGTTAGTTTACATTTTTAGGTTACATTATGAGTTTGTGAGGGTTTTCCTTCATCTTTCTTGTGGACTTTTAATCAACTGTGATCACGCTCTGATCTTCATTTCCTTATCTTCTTTCGTGATCTCAATCAAAATTTTCTATCTTAAACAGTTGATTGATTTTGGGGCAAATTCTATTTCTTCTCTCGATTTCTTTCTACCTTTTCCAAACTTCTATCTTCCATTCACTTTCACCCCACTTCTTTTCTTCTAATTCAACCTTGGGGCATAATTTTTCATGCTTGATGATCTATCTTAGTTTTGTGATCCTTATATCTTTCATCTTACATCAAGAACCTTATCTTCAGCTCGATTTGATCAAATTATCAATTTGCTGTTTCTCCTCTATCTCATTTTAATTTCGATCACGAAGGGGTAGTAACTATCAAACTTTAATCCTTGATTCAGCTTTATCATTCTTATCAGGCACTCTGCTTGGGGCAACCTTACTTGAGATTCTTATTTTGGACATGTCAATTACCTATTTATAGGGGTGTTGACCTTGTCTTTTTCAAACAACTTATCTTTGTCTTGATGTGTTCCCATAAAGAACACACGTCTGGGTTGTTTTGTGATCCCAATTCGATCTCACACTTCAACTGTATTCTTTGACTACATGTGTTCCCATAAAGATCACACATTAGTCAAAGAGGGGCAAATGTATGCACCCTAAAATGGTCACCTAGACTATGGGGCCTCATTCTTCAATTTATCAAGTGACCAAAATCAATTTATCAATTCCTGAATCAATGCTTTGCAATATTTTCAATTCAAATCAATTTCCTTGATCAAATCGTAATTAATTCAATTATTTTAATATTTCTTAAGATTTGATCATTTCATCAATTATCTTATTTAATTAAAAGAAAACAATTCATTTTTATTAAATAAAATAATCTTATTTAATTAAAATTCATTTTTAATTAAATAATCTTATCTTATTTAAATTAAAATATCTCTTAATTAAATAATATTATCTCATTTAATTAAAATATCCCTTTTAATTAAATTAAATGATCTTATTTAATTAAAAGAAAATCCCTCTTTTAATTAAATAAAACCCCCACTTAAATCCCTCTTTTTTGAAAAAAGAAAATAAATTAAATAAAAATAAATAAAGTTCCTTTTTTTACACATCTTCCTTAGTGGTGGGCTTTTTTGCCTCTTAATCATAGCCTTTGATTTTGCCTTTTGAAGATATGAGCACATGGATCAACCAAGATTTAATCTCCACCATTGCTCATTTCTTTTTGCTTCTTAATTTCTACCGTCCATTTCTCTTTAAAAGGAAACCTCTCCTTCTCATTTGGATAATCAATAATTAATAATCAATAATCAATAATCAATAATCAAGAAATCAAAAATGATCTTTTTCATGCTATTGTTATGCTGAAGGTTTGGAGAGCAATTTTGGAGAAGATTTTGAGCACTTGAGCTTGGATATTGCAACTTCTCTCTTCTTGTCTTCTTCTTTCATGCCCCATGACAATCCATTTAGATTAATTTTGCACTTGCATGTTAGATTAGATTCATGTTTCCTTTCATAGATTAATCTTGCATTTGTAATTCCTTTCATAGAATAATCATGCATTGTTATCATATAGATTAATTTTCTTTCATGCATTGTTATCATATAGAATAGCTTCCATTTTCATTTACATGCATACTTGATGATAATGGAGACTAGCATTCTTGTATTTCCTCTTTGAATCTCTCATTTTATGGTGTACTTGCATGGACACAAACTAAGTCAATCCGAGGGCCTCCATTACAAACCCTTGCACTCCATGAATAGATAGCTATGAGTTGCAATTCGAGATCTCATTCTTGAGCAATCTTGGATATGATGATTCATAGAAGTGTGACACATTTTTACCACATAGTAGACTATGGATAACTCTATGATGTGAGATGAAATGTAGATGAGGGACTATGTTTTCATTTGATTTGGATTAGACGATTGGTTGATTGGTTTGATTTGATTGATTGATTTTTTACATACGAGGATGATAATTACAATGATGCTTGGATTAGGACAAATGTAACTCAATGTTGGATGGATAAAAGTTTTGATTGACACATGAGGAATGGTGACAACTTGGTAATCTATTATTAATAGGTGGAACACTCTAGAGAAATTCTGAGAAGCAATATCACTAAAACACAAAGCAATCATGTTGGAATACAATATGGACCAGCTAGTTTAGGTTCTGACAAAGTTTTTGGATCAAAGGTGTGATCTCACTAGAATAGGGTACAAACTCATTGAACAAGTATAGTGATCTTTATAATTTAGAGTGCAATCTTGCTAGAACAAGATGTGAATATACTAGAACTGAGACAACAATCTTGCTTGTCATCGGTAGAATCCAGCTAGAAAAATATGATGACATATAACTGATTGAATGTTTGATAATGTTAAGTCGAAGATAATGTAAGACATTAAATCAGTTAATGGTTTGTATTGTCATTTATGTCAACTTGATATCATTTATACAGTCATGTAAATAATGCCAAAGACTTCAGAGAATAAATGAAATAAAGGTTATACTTTCAGCAATGCATAAAATTCAAGTATTCACCAAGTGATAGAAAACACTGATGGAGTACACACCATCGGAGTACACACCATCGATAAAGGCAAAGGAGAAAAGTCACAGTGATACCCGACGAGCAGAAGACAGTGTTGCCTGATGAAGCAAAACTACAGGATGCCCGACGAGCTGAAAATAGAGTTGCCCGACGAGTAAAAATCCAATGATGCCTGACGGATGGAGATCTCAAAGCTAACTGGGGTCACACAGATGGAATTGTCAGTTGTCACCGACAACTAACTGAAGAGTTGACCGATGGAGTTCAGAGAGTTCAAAAAATGACAAAATATCTAGCTGGCAAGAGCTAAAGATAGACTTAACTGGTTGTTTTCTTTGTTTTATACGACCAGAGTTAAGAAATTGATTTAAAGAAGATTTGTACAGTTGGCAAGAAGATAACTATGAGATAAATCAGGATTTATGCTTTAAATCAGATTGGCTGGATTGTTTTTCACGCCAAGAATCAAGAATCAAGAATCAATGAATATCATGTCTATATAAGAGACAAGCTTAATTCATTTCCATATGCATGTGAAGGGGAGTGAATAGAAAGAGGATGCTGAAGAGAAACTGATGAAAAAGAACTTCATACAGTCCTAATCAATCAAGCTAAAGGAGAGCTAAAGAATTCTGCAGACACTGACGAACAGTGAAGCACAACATCACAAAGCAGAAAGTGTGGAGCACAAAGAATTGAATTGACACATTGATCAAAGAGGTAATGTACTTAAATAGATCTAAAAATCTACAATTCAAAGTTGCATCATAAACAGGTCATAGTGTTTCAGTTTAACCATTGAAGCATCAAGTCTCTTAACCGAGTAGGACTTAACAGTCCTCTATATATTGAGGTACATCCCAAAAAGTGCGAAAAAGGTTGATTCATGAAAGTAGCATTGGATTTGCTCGATACCTATTGACAGTCTAAGAAGGAGGCTGATTCAAGGATGGTAGCAATAGATGCCCAATACTAAGTGACAATCTCTATGTATAAAATCTTCTAACAAGGTCACACTTAACAGTGTGTTTGTAACCTTTAATAGGGTTGGCTCCTAACAGGGCTCACTTTAGAAGAGTGAAAATTTGGGGTACTGATCCTAGTGGTTTTTTCCTTAATAGGGTTTCCAGGTTAAAATCTAAGTGTTATGTGTGTATGATTTATTACTTTACTATTCTACATTTCACATATGCATTTCTGGATTGATTGGTATACTCTTCTTATTTACTGAGTTTCGGTAAATAGTTTTACTGCTTATCGATAATCAAGGAGAATAAGGACAAACAAGGAAAACCGACAGATAGTTAATCATTATAAGTATTTCAAGGCATGCATCTTGTAGGGACTTAATAATCTGAGGTTTATTTGATTGGTGGTAAATATTTGAAGGATAAATTTTGAGGCCACTGATTCACCCCCCCTCTCAGTTATTACTAACAATTGGTATCATAGCTTGTGTGTTTAGAAGGAAGGTTTAAAGACCTAAGTTAGGATCACAAGATGAACAGACGAGATGTGCCCAAGTTGAAGAAAAACAACTTTGCTTCATGACAAAGCAGGATAAGACTCCACTTTTCAGGTATTGGTAATGATGTTACTCAATACTTAGATACTGAATATGTGTTTCCTAAAGGAGTATTAACAGTAGATCAATTGAGAGAGAAGCATGAACACAACTGCATGGTCATAGAGCTTTCTTCCTCACTCTCTGATGCTGAATTTGAAGATGTCAAGGATTGCAAAACTACAAAGAAGATGTGGGACAAACTAAAACTTGTACATGGAGGTGATACAAATTTTCTGAGAGCCAAGGCAGAAAGCCTTAGAGAAAAGTTTGATGATCTCAGAATGAAAGGAGAAAACATCACACAGTACAACACAAGAATAAAAGAAGTAGTCAACACTATACGAGGAGTTGGAGGTACACTTGAAGAGGAGACAGTGGTAAGTAAAATCTTAAGAACCTTATTGCTTGTATATTCTATTAGAGTCTCTACCATTCAAGAAATGAGAGCAGTAGCAAACAATACAGTTACTTTTGATAGTTTAATTGGTAGACTAATTTCATTTGAGATAAATAACTTTGACAATAGTGTTTTACCAAACTTAGAGTCTGCATTTAAGTCTTCTATGAGAATAAGCAAATCAAGTCATAGACACACATCTAGAAGAGATAGTGAAAGTGAAAGTGAAAAAGAAGATCTAGATGAAATAGAAGCACTTATGGCTAGAAGAATGCAGAGGAAAAGGTAAATACAAAGGAAAGTTATCGCTTGTATGCTTTAATTGTAAAGAGATTGGACACTTTGTTGCAAGATGTCCTAATAGAAGAAAAGATGACATAAGTAATGACAGATCTTTTGAGAAGAAATCTGACAGATGTGATAACAAATATTACAGAGGTTACCGACAATCAGAAAGAAGATATACCCGACACTACAAGGATAAAGGCAAGAAGGCTAGCTACCAACCTGCTTGCAAAGATGAAGATACTGACACCGAACCTGATGAGGACATTGAGATGGTATTTGTAGCTATGAAAGATGATTCAGATGAAGATGAAAGGTATGTAGAAACTACACTCATATCTAAGGTTAGCAAAAATGACATCTGGATTATAGATAGTGGCTGCACTCACCACATGACCGGTGAAAAAGAAAAGTTTAACACTTTTGAGTATTATAATGGTGGTACAGTAAGAATGGATAATGATACACCTTGTCAAGTTGAAGCTAAAGGAATAATAATGCTGAATAACCTGATTAAATGTGAAAATTCTTATTGGGTAAAGGATTCAATTATAATCTGTTGAGTGTTTCTTAGCTGAATAATTCAGGTCACAGAGTAGCATTTGAGAACAAGAATGCAAAGATCTTCAATGAATCAGAAAAACTGATTGGTATCGGTGAACAGACTAAAGGTAACTTATTCTATCTAAATGATACTAACACCACTTGCTTAATGACTAGAAATGAAGACATATGGTTGTGGCACAAAAGATTGTGTCATGTGAATTTGAAAACATGATGAAAATAAGAAAAAGAAGAAATGTAAGAGGCTTACCGACGATGATAAAGCTAGACAACATCATGTGCAAAAATTGTCAAAAAGGTAAAATGACAAAGTCTAGTTTCAAAAGTAAAACCCATACATTGGATGATATTTTAGAATTAGTCCATATTGATTTATGTGGACCTATGAGGACAAAGAGTTATTATGGAGATGGATATTTTATTCTCTTTGTTGATGATTACTCTAGAATGATGACAGTTATGTTTCTAAAAGATAAATCTGAAGCATTCAAGATGTTTAAATGGTATAAGACTATGGTAGAAAAACAAAGTGATAAGGATTTGAAATGTTTGAGATCAGATAGAGGAGGAGAATTTATATCAGATGAATTCACTAATTTATGTAATGAGCATGGTATAAAAAGACAGGTTTCTGCACCAAGAACACCACAGCAAAATGAGATTGCTAAGAGAAGGAACATATCAATAGTTGATTGTGCAAGAACACTGATGATAGAGAAAGGCATCACCCAAATCTTCTGGAGGGAAGTTGTCAGTACTGTTGTGTATACACTTAACAGAGTACAATTAAAGAAGGACACAAAGAAGACACCTTATGAGCTATGGTATGGTAAAACACCCAATGTAAGTTACTTCAAAATATTTGGTAGTCAATGTTATGTCTTAAAGGATGATATAAATGGAAAGCTTGATGCCAAAAGTGATGAAGGTATTTTTCTGGGGTATTCTACCAAAATCAAAGCTTTTAAATGTCTCATCAAGGCTTCTAAAAAATAGTTGAAAGTGTAAATGTAAAGATTGATGAATTTGCAGAAAAGAATGAGCTGGAAAGCACAAAAGAACCAGAGGACTACAACAAGTTTGTTTATTGTGAAGAACCCAACACTCTGCCTGAGCAACAATGTTTAATTCTAGAACAACAGAATGTTGCAATCGACGGTCAGATTGCTATTAACGACGGTCAGGATAATAATCAAAATAATATGCAAGGTGATGAAGAACATAATGAAGATCAAAATGATGATCAAGCTGATACACAAAGAGTTGTACCTATACTTGCAAGATATGTAAGAAGGAACCATCCAGAGATCAAGATCATAGGAGATAAGAAAGCTGGTACAAGAACAAGAAGTAAGTCTTTAACCTCAAATTGTTTAATTTGTGAGTTTGAGTCAAAATCTGTCAATGCTGCACTAGATAATGAAGAATGAATAAGTGCTATGAATGATGAGATTGAGTAGATTGAGAAGAACAAGACATGGTCACTTGTGCCAAGACCAGATGACAAGAATGTCATTGGTACAAATTGGATATTCAGGAATAAGCTGAACAAGAATGGAGAAGTTACAAGGAACAAAACAAGACTAGTATGCAAGGGGTATGCACAAGAGGAAGGTATAGAATATGGAGAGACCTTTGCACCCGTTGCTAGGCTAGAAGGAGTAAGAATACTACTTGCTTATGTTGCATTCAAAGGATTTAAAGTATATCAAATGGATGTCAAGTCAGCATTCCTAAATAGAATACTTGAATAAGAGGTATACATTGAACAACCAGAAGGGTTTGTTAATCTAGACAAGAGAAACATGGTATGTAGATTTCACAAAACCTTGTATGGATTGAAACAAGCTCCCAGAGCCTGGTATGAATGACTTCATTCCTATCTAATAAGTATTGGATTTATAAGGACTAGTGAAAACAATAATCTTTATTTGTAGGAAGATACTGATGCTAACACTTTGATTGCTAAAATATTTGTTGATGACATCATATTTGGAGGCAATGATATGCTATGCAAAACATTTGCTAATGAGATGAGCAAAGAGTTTGAGATGTCTATGTTTGGAGAGATCAAGTTCTTTCTTGGTCTACATATTATTCAACAAAGTGAAGGAATTTTCATTACACAGTCCATCTACATCAAAGAGGTCCTGAAAACATTCAAGATGGAAGATTCCAAACCAGTTGGAACACCGATGGCTATTTGATGTAAGTTAACAAAGGAAGACAAGACAACAGAGGTAAATTAGACTTTGTACAGATCAATGATTGGAAAACTCATGTAGATGTTGTACACACTAGACCAAATATTGCACATGCAGTAGAAATTATTGCTAGATTTTCTGCTAACCCCACGGAATCATATATGACTGCTATGAAAATAATTCTAAGATATCTGAAGAATACTGAAGAATTTGGCTTATGGTATAGAAGAGAAGGCAAATTTGAACTTAAGGTGTTTACCGATGCTGATTGGGCTGGAAATCTTGATGACCAGAAGAGCACAACTAGAGGAGCATTCTTTATGGGTGACAGACTTGTCACATGGATTAGCAAGAAGCAAGGATGCATCTCACAGTCTACTACAGAAGCAGAGTATGTTGCTGCTGCTGCAAATTGCTCAAATATTGCATGGATCAAACAGTTACTAGAAGGTATGCATATGAAGATCTTAGAACCAGTGATTATCTATTGTGATCACCAGTGCAATAAACATTTCCAAGATTCCAGTCATGCATGCAAAAACTAAACACATTGCCATGAAGTATCATTATTTAAGAGAACAAGTTCAAGAAAAAGATGTGATATTTGAGTATGTGCAATCAAAAGAACAATTGGCTGATATCTTCACCAAGCCACTGCCCAAAGCTATGTTTCAGTACTTAAGAAAGAGACTAGAGGTCAAACCCTTGTCTACCAGTCAGTAAAAGACTGAAGGTTGCATCAGCCTACATATTATCAGAATATCATTCATATTGATGCAAGCAAATAAATAAACTTCAAAGATACATCTATATACAGACATGTATATATCAGAACCAAGCGCCAGAGCATATTGATGTATTTGCTAATGGATAAGGGAAATTCAAGGAATATATTATGGATGGAGAGAAAATATTGTTTGACATAAATGTCAGATATCCATGAGATATTTGTTTGGAATTATTGTCAAAGGGAGAGAGAGATTATCCATATTATCACTTTCTTCTGTAAAAGAGAGAGAAATTATCCATTATCAGATTACTCCAACAGGGAAAGATTATATCCTTAGGGTGAGCAAATTGTATGAAAGATTACACAAAGGGAGAGTTGCTGAAAAGAGAAAAAGACATCATAAAAGAGAGAACAAGCAAATGAGAGAAATTGAAACAAAAAGATGCAAGAATCAAATCTAAGCTAAAACAGAGCTTACCGGTGATCAGACATCTATTGGTTGACAGAACAAAATGATTGGTAGTTTGATTAATCTCAACTCTTGTATTTCATATTGTATTAGAAATAGTATAGTGTGATAATATATTATGTTGCCATCAATGCCAAAGGGAGAGATTGATGACACATAACTGATTGAATGTTTGATAATGTTAAGTTGAAGATAATGCAAGACATTAAATCAGTTAATGGTTTGTATTGTCATTGATGTCAACTTGATATCATCTGTACGGTCATGTAAATAATGCCAAAGAATTCAAAGAATAAATGTAACAAAGTTTATGCTTTCAGCAATGCATAAAAGTCAAGTATTCACCAAGTGACAAACAACACCGACGGAGTGCACACCATCGGTAAAGGCAAAGGAGAAAAGTCACAGTGATACCTGACGAGCAGAAGATAGTGTTGCCTGACGAAACAAAACCATAGGATGCCCGACGAGCTAAAAATAGAGTTGCCCGACAAGTAAAAATCCCATGATGCCCGACAGACGGAGATCCTGAAGCTAACTGGAGTCACGCCGATGGAACTGTCAGTTGTCATCGACAACTAACTAAAGAGTTGACCAACGGAGTTCAGAGAGTTCAGAAAATGACAAAATATCTAGCTGGCAAGAGCTAAAGATAGACTTAACTGGTTATTTTCTTTGTTTTATTTGACAAGAGTTAAGTAATTGATTTAAAGAAGATTTGTACAGTTGGCAAGAAGATAACTACGAGATAAATCAAGAGTTATGCTTTAAATCAGATTGGCTGGATTGTTTTTCACGCCAAGAATCAAGAATCAAGAACCAATGAATATCATGTCTATATAAGAGACAAGCTTAATTCATTTCCATATGCATGGGAAGGGGAGTGAATAGAAAGAGGATGCTGAAGAGAAACTAATGAAAAAGAACTTCATATAGTCCTAATCAATCAAGCTAAAAGAGAGCTAAAGAATTCTGCAGACATCGACGAACAGTGAAGCACAACATCACAAAGTAGAAAGTGTGGAGCACAAAGAATTGAATTGACACATTGATCAAAGAGGTAATGTACTTAAATAGATCTGAAAATCTGCAATTCAAAGTTGCATCATAAACAGGTCATAGTGTTTCAGTTTAACCATTGAAGCATCAAGTCTCTTAACCGAGCAGGACTTAATAGTCTTCTATATATTGAGGTACATCCCAAGGAGTGCGAAAAAGGTTGATTCATGAAAGTAGCATTGGATTTGCTCGATACCTATTGACAGTCTAAGAAGGAGGCTGATTCAAGGATGGTAGCAATAGATGCCCGATACTAAGTGACAACCTCTATATGTATAAAATCCTCTAACAAGGTCACACTTAACAATGTGTTTGTAACCTTTAACAGGGTTGGCTCCTAACAGGGCTCACTTCAGAAGAGTGAAAATTTGGGGTACCGGTCCCAGTGCTTTTTCCTTTAACAAGGTTTCCACGTTAAAATCTATGTGTTATGTGTGTATGGTTTATTACTTTACTGTTCTACATTTCACATATGCATTTTTGGATTGATTGGTATACTCTGCTTATTTACCGAGTTTCGGTAAATAGTTTTACTGCTTATCGGTAATCAAGGAGAATAAGGACAGACAAGAAAAACCGACAGACAGTTAATCATTATAAGTATTTCAAGGCATGCATCTTGTAGGGACTTAATAATCTGAGGTTTATTTGATTGGTGGTAAAT
>MU223054.1:2068887-2080048 GCA_018584345.1 Thuja plicata | reverse complement strand
TAGTTATTAGTTATTACTAACACAATATGCGGCCCCGCAAGAATAGGAATGACAATGACTATGATAAGTATAACAAACCTATTGAAAGACCAAGCGATTTCACCAATTATCAATGCCAACCCGCTGGAACACAGTGTGTTTCCGTTGGACTAACTCTAGATGACATTTTTGACTGACTTGTTTTGGCAAAAGATCTTTTGTGACACAAACACAACATTTACAAAAGAAGTTGTTTGACTCAAAATTTAATTGTGGAGGGCCTAGATTAACTCAACATGATAAACAATAAATTGTTTTCCACAAATAATACACTTGTGAACAAATACAACTTAGATTCGATAGGTGATACTACTTGAATTGAGCTCCTTAAAAAATAAAATACCTGTTCAAGGTTGACCAAATAAAGGTTGAGTGGCACAACCTTAGCTCACCTCTTGTCTTATTTCGAAGGTCCAAAAACTTTGTAACTAAGGAACTCGTGTATCACAGTGAGGGGTACATGAGGAATGTCCACATGGTACAATCCGCAAACGCTTAACCAATGTTTGAACTTCTCAACTTATTATATTGTCGAATAACTGAATTGTAATTTAATGCTACTTTATTTTATAATTTTTGTTGATTGAATCAATATTAAACAATATTTATCAAAATAAATTAAATTAATAACATGATTATAAATATTTATACAATAATTTTACTCAAAAAAGATTTTTTTTACCTCATTTTAAAATTTATATTCTCATCCTAAACTTTTATTATTACTTATTTAATTATCCACCCTAAAATATTTATGTCAATGTGTTATTCTCCAACATCTTATGCAAATGCAAAGGTATAAGATATGATTTATATACAAATATTTTTCTTTCAATTTAAAACTTAATTCATATGTGCCTGCATAATTAAAATCTAATTAAGAGAAAACCGGATTATCAAAGAGCTTAGTACAATAAGATATCTCATGTACAGGTTTGTAAAACAGATTCCAATCAACTTCAAAGTACTCAATACGTGTAGAAGTACTATTCCAATAAGTTCATGGTCATAGAAATAAACAGATAACAGGGCACAAAGGAAATATATATATTCACACATTGAATTCTTATGGAAGCAAATCTTATGCATACATACTCAATATAAGCATTGAGCAAACACAGTGATAGTTCAATTCATTATGTAAGCAAATATCATAAAGGAAACATTCATAAATCTAAACTTATTCGAAGGGTAGTTCAATCTGCTTGATCCATCTGGTTGATGACCAATTGAAACTTGAAACTATCCCTGAAAGAGCCTAATGAGTACACAAAGATAAGATGATGTGCTATATTTTGGTTTCAGGTTGGTATTCAAAGCCTTGTTTTCCATCTTCTTCACTCTCTATGACCCCAACCTTGGCACTTTTCTGGGCTTTTGCAGTATCATAGGATGCATGGAGTCCGAAAAGAAGGTAATACACCAGCATAATGCCAGTCCAAATTGCAAAACGAAGAAAGGACTTAGAATCCAAAGAACCCAGAAGAAAAATGTTAATGGCAATAGATAGAGATGGTAACCATGGCACCATTGGCACACCCCAAAGCTTTGGTTTCCTTGCATGTGGAACAAACATCCATAATCCCCATGTTGATAGCATCCATATAGGGACTGTTATTACATAACAAGTCCAGCCATCGCTTCTAGCCCAATATATTGCTGTAGCTGAAGAGGATGCTAGAATTAGCAACATGAACATGATGAACACATTCTGATTGTGCTTGGTGGTTTCACCAGATACATAGTATCTTCTAACCAACAAAGCTATGGCTATTAGTGTGAATATGAACAATGTGCTGATGGAAACCAATTTTGAAAGAACACTCAATTCTGTAAAAAATGCTATTACTGCTGTTGCTAAAACCAAGGTAAGTGTTGCATTGATTGGGGTTCCTGTTTTTTCATGGACATAAGAAAACCAGGGAGGCAACATGTGTGTTCTAGATATGTGGGTTAAATACCTGGCTTGACCTACAACTCCTCCTAATAGTGCAGTAGTCATTCCTATCAAGGCTCCTAGGTCTACTATATACTTGGCCCATTTCATTCCAACTTTTTCAAAAGCAACACTGTATCCAGCATTTTGATCAATATCAACATAACTCTGCATCAGGCATAGAGTGACAGCCATGAGACAGTAGGCCACTATAATGATTGCCATAGATCCTACCAGTCCTAGAGGAATGTCTTTTGCAGGATTCTTGGTTTCTTCAGCCATTGTAGCAACTGCATCAAACCCTACATATGCAAAGAAGACTACAGAAGAGGCCCTGAAAATGCCCTTAGCTCCAAAGGGGGCAAATGGTGTGTAATTTGAGGTATTAGCTTTTGATAGACCTGCTACTACAACAAATATGATAAGAACTATGTGTATAATGGTTGAGACAGCATTCAATCTAGAAGTGGCTTTAGTGCTCATTATTGCTAAAAGCCCCACCAATAGAAGGACTGCAATTGCAATTGGATCTAGAAGATTGTAATCTGTAGCTAGATTTGTGTGGATGCGAAAATCATCAGAATCATGATTTAAAAGTGAGGTAAAGTAGGACGTCCATGATCTGGCAACAGCTGCTCCACTGATGACATATTCAAATAGGATATTGCCTGCTGCAATATAAGCCACGAAATCTCCCAATTCCACTCTTAGATAGGCGAAGGAACTACCTGCACACCCACAAATGGTTGACAGTGTCATTGGTCCATATTGTAGTGCCCAATAACTAATGTATTAACAATACTATCGTGTACCTTGTCTGAAATTTTATATACAGTAACCTGGAAATTTATAGAAAGTGCAAATATGCATATGTAACCCAACAAATAATAGCAGATGAAAATCAGGGCACTACTCTTTAATTTTTGAAGCAAACAAACATAAATGTGCAGATGCAGACGTATAAATGCCCTTCTTCTAGCCTTTTTATTTATTTTTGTAGGATAAGATGAGCATCCAGCTAGCCCCCACAAGGTCTATTTACCTATAAATTCAGGGTCAACTCACAAAAAATAGAAGTGGCCTACATAAGATATTTATGCATGTTTGAATTAAAACATAGGATTAAAGAAAGAGAAATGTTTATCTAATCCTAGGATGCACAAATGAATAAATTATAGTGTATTTTCCAAAAGAAAATGGGCACCTTACCAAACACCCTGGCTTACCTTTTTTAATGATCCATATTCATATATAATGGACCTTGTGTTCTAGTCTTTCATTACTAATGGGGCTAGAGTTCAATCTAAAGCTTGGAATGAGTTGACTTCCAATGCTGCTATATAGGCATACAGGGAAGAAAGTAATCTATGATAACTCTTAACTGTGGTGCGGCTTGTGAACCATTTAACTAAATGAGATCCAAATGAATACAATAAGATGCTCGGCCACCTGCATCAGGCACCTTATTGTGAAGTCACAAACAGAGAAAAAAGAGATCAAATCTTAAGGCATAAGAAGTCTGGATGAAGAGCACCTGTTCAGTTAAACTCAACTCACCAGACATTATATCAAGTTCCTCTCAGGCCAGTAGTATTCATTGTTTTTTTTATTACTTGTTGGCTACAACTTTATAATAAGCCGTTGTATTCACTTGCAGTGTAAGCTACTTGAATTTTAAGAATAGTTGTTTGATCAACTTGCTATATGCTGAGAGGCAAAGGCAGTTGGTAGGACAGTTAACATGGAAATCTGTGGAAGAGTTGGTTGCAAAGCAGAAACGTGGTCAAATCCAAAGAACTCTAATGAACAGCAACTGTCCTGTACCATTCTCAACTTCTGTTGAAAGAGTGAACCATCCAAAACCAACTTTGGAATTTGGATATACATGACCAGTTAAGCAACATACAAACAATCAACTACAATGAAAGATCTAAAGTACCATATAAATCCAAGTCAACGTCATTAAAATCTCTACTGAGGCTGTCCACAAGAGAAGAGATCACATGAAGGCTATCATGGGAGAAATTATAGACTACAGGATTCAAAACTAGGACACTTATTACTGCTTACTTGAAGGTTTTCTTTTAAGGAGAAGGAGATTATTAAATGGAAGTGAAGTACCATCAAAGGGAGAAGCAACCAAAGAAAATATCTTGTAAATTAGGGATATCACAGAGATACTTACCGAGAGTTAAGAGAAAACCCACAAGACATGACACCTAAGCAGCCTGTAATGCTTACTAAGAGAGAAACATGGAGAGAATAGGATTCTGAGCTAAGACCTTAGAATATTAGACCAAAAGGATTGCGATAGAAATTCAACAGCCCTGTGAGCGCATTAGCCTAGCAGGTTCAAACTTGCGAGCATATTAGATCAACGAGGGTACAAAGCCTGCGATCACAATACCCTGGCAGAGATTTGAACCAAAATGACAACAATAACAATACCACAACTTTACTGTCACACTATGAGATGAACCCAGGAGCTTCAGAATTTACTCTCCTGAGAGAAATTCTGTGAGTATAGCACTTCAAGAAGTCCTGTGAGATATGAACTGTCCTGCTTTCTAACAGAAATCTCTCTAACAGTGGCTGGAACTCTTAGCCCCCTCTCTTTAGTTCATGCCCAAGACAAAGGCCACTTTGTAGGTGAAATTTCATTTGCCTTAAAGTCCCAAATACTCAATTTTAATGGGGTCAGTTGCACAATGGAAACTAGACCAGTAACCCCCTTTATAGGACCGGTGCTAATGGTGTGAATGGATGCTCTGCAACTGAGCTATTTGTTCTCATGTGGTAGCTAAAAAACCACAAGGAGGGAGACCACTAAGATGGAACGCGTTACAAATCTCATTTCAGAGATAGGCTTCTATAATATATAGTTCACAGAGAGAAGAGGAAATGGCTATCCAGTCTTCAGGATGCACCAAAGCATAAGTTAATGATAATCCATACATTGGTATATGCTAGAGGTTGGATAGCCATTCCTAAGAGAGGATGCAGGACTTGCACCTTGAAGCAAACAAGCAAACAACAAGAATTTGTCTAAGCTGGGTATCCTTTTGAAGTAACAAAGGTAGAAACTTGATGAACCATACCTGCAACTGGAATCTCCACAGCAAACTCGGTGTAACAAAATACAGAGAGCAGAGCAGAGAGTCCTGAGATAACATATGACAGTATGATAGCTGGGCCGGCATCAACGTTGGCTTCCAAACCAGTGAGAACAAAAACTCCTGCACCAATAACAACACCCACCCCAAACCAAATCAAGTCCCACCAATTGAGGGTCCTCTTCATCTCATGACCACTTCTTGCTTTGATCTCAACTATCTCCTCCGAATCCAAAGACCTTGTAAACGCCCTCTCATAGAGTCTATTAGGTGTCTGCTTCAAGGCATTTGCATAACTGCTCCAACTTTGGAAGGACTCCTCTGGCAGGAATCGCCCCCTTCTCTTTACATCTGATACTGATCCTCCAGTCATCTTCTCCAAACTTCAATACTGAAAAATGGATTTTTGAAGAGATCCTCAAACACCCAAGAAATTTTTTATCTAGTCCACAAAATTTAGATCAATATGACATTTTAAATTCACTTCAACTGGTATACTGCAATCCTCAAACACCGAAGAAAAATCTCATTCAGTAGTCCACATCATTTAGACCGACATGCCATATTGAATCTTTTTCAACCAGTGTATGAGGAAATCCTCAAAAACCCAACAAATTTATTCTTTAGTTCACACTTCATACCAGTTGTATCATTGTTCTTTAGTTCACACTTAACAAAATACATGGATTCAGAATAGTTTTCTTCTCTGTTTCTTAACAAAAACAGAGCTAGACAGAAGCAAATAAACCAATAAAACGAATTCAAGAAAGTGGAATGATGATCCATGAATCGTTTGGGCCTTTGAAAGTGATTATATAGAGGATTCTGGCTTTATTATAATAAAAGATCCTGATCCAGGAATGGTGCTACGTTACCTATAATTGACCTGTGATCGAAGAGTTTATAGTTGACTGAATTTTTTATGTTTTTAAAAGTGCATGAAAAACTTTTTACAGTAGTGTGAAAACATGCCTCCTAGGCGCAAAAGCAAATAGCAAGGTTTGGGAAAAACAAAACCAGAATGTGGTGCTAACTACCTATCAATGTAATTACGAAGTCAACAAGAGAATACAATTTTTTTCAAGACCACTGAAACCCAAGAACTCTTTCACACATTGGAACTACATAAACCATGGGCAGTTCTACAAAATATTCTCTATAATTTAATCATTGAACCCAAATATTTAAACAATAGTCCAAAAAATTTGTGGTGGATACAAACAATATGAAACTGGCTGAAACCCATAGCCTGTTTTATGTGAGCCCTCTGACTGTAAAAATGTTCTGCAATTTTTTAGATGAATAATTTTTTTTAAAGATTTGGCTATTTTTCTGTTCTTATATGTAGTATGTGATTTTCATGGTCTGATTTTCCTAATCCACCTTTACAATGCTACAAAAAAATTGAAAAAAATACTAAAAATATATTGTGTTATGTCCATTTGTATTTTTGTAGTTATATCATTTTGTGTGGAGATTAGCTAGAACTATTTTTTCAAATGCAAAAATTAAATTATTAAATTAACAAAGATAAAGACGATGAAGGGTAGTATGCACTTGTTTCTATTTTTCTGACATTGCTCTTTTGCAAGAGAGGGATTTTTTTTTTTATGGAGGGTTTAGGAACCCGATACAGGCCCACATGTGCCTCTTTAGCTTAGAGCCAAGGACAGAGGAGCATCCACGCTGCCAAATTCGCAAGGGACACGATCCCAACCTCATCCCTTATGATGTCAGGCCTTGCACTCGGCAAGTCCCGGGTGGGCTCTTTGTGAACCATTTAACTTCACCAGTAGACCAAGGGCCCATTGACCAAGAGAGGGATTTGATATTTGTATCCACCCAACATTTTTTTTTGAATGTGTACCTTTATAAATTGTGTTTGTGTACATAAGTATTTTCATTTAACTCAATAAAATATTTTTAATAAATATAATTTTTTTTTGACATTAATAGATGGTTTGATTTTAGGTTCAAAGAAAAAGATAAGTTATAATTTTTAAATAAAAATAAATTTTGGATATCTATATGTAACAAATAAAATAACTCTTGAATAAATAAAAAATTATAAACTTTGAGATAGATGTATTTAAGATATCAATACTAATTTTAACATCATTATTAATTACAAGATTTTAGTATTTTAATTTTTAAATAACTGGCCATGGATATTAAGTAGTGTACATTTATACTATAAATCTTCTTAAATTAAATTATTGTAATTAAAAAAAATAAAATCATAAAACTTGCTTCACGATTCTTAATAACATATCCATAAATAATGCCTATGATGAGGGCTTGTTGATGTAATTTGCTACCTCCTAGAAGGAAATGGGAGTCACAGTGGGAGGAATTTCATTTGAAATCAGTGAAGAAGTGATAGCACAAGCCATTGGGCTATCCGCGGAGAGTAGAAAGTGGAAACCAGTTGTGTGGAAAACAATAAAAGCCTTAATAGATTCTTCAAAAGGAATGAAACCTTGGTAAAAATGCATGGTGGTTATGAAAGGGGGCAACTGCCACCACCATGGAGCTAGGTATGTCTCATGGTCATGAAGTATTTCACCTTAGAAGGTCGGTTTATAGTTTATTATTTCTACCATATGCCACTGTTGAACCACTTTAGGAATCATGACCTTATTTCCTGCCTATTTTTCCTATTAAACTCCTTAGAGAGCTCAGTTAGGGAAGTGGAACCCACCCAAAATTGGGAGGAAAAATCGATTATGTTGCACACCAGGTCCTAATTTGCAGCCCAAATACTTTTCACTTGGTCCTTTGTCCATCTAAAACTATCGTTGTCCATGAAGCCCCTAAATCAATCTCTCCACCACCTGCCAATGTCATTGATGCCCCCAACCCAGGTAAAAAGAAGTGTATATGTTATCTGAGTGCCTCTAAATTGGCTTCTTGACCGAGGACACCTGAAACCCCTACACCCTCTAAGATTTCTACGGGACTTTGTGCTTTAAAAAGTAAAGCTTCCAATCCTTTGACAACCAGTAAGAGGAAAGGAAGAAACCCCTCCCCTTCAGCCAAAAAACCTAACTTCTCCATCCAAGAAGTGATAAGTGAGGAGGAAGAAGAGGTTGGGGAGGAAAACAAAAAAAATGAGAGCAACCCACGAAGATCCCATCGGTTGGCGACCCGCTTTGTGGATAAGGGTAAAAAGGCCCAATTGGTTAACTTAGACTTAGAGGAAGAGGGAGAGGATCAGGGGAGTGGAAAACCTATGGGGAAGGGAGAGAAGGAGGGGAATATTGAAGACCAAGGAGGTGAAATAGAAACAGATGAAATCTTATAGAAATATACAAATAATAGCTCCACTAATATCTCAGACATCATAAAAATGGAGCATGTGGACTTAATTGAGAATATAATGTTGGAGGAAGAGGATGCTAACACAACCACTATTAAAGGCAATTGCAACGATTGCCAAACTACGATCAGGGAGATGATGATGTTGAAGGTTGAACTAGGCATGATGAGGACCGAGGTTCTCAACTAGGAAAGGAAGATGAGAAGCATTTCAAGTTTAACCTTCATGTGATGCATAGTTTGGCTACATCTGTGTGCCTCATGCAAAGAAAGGTGCTAAGAAAGGATGTTGAGAGTAAAGGAAACTACAAGGAACTATATAAGTTCCTAATAGAGGACTAGAGGCATGTGTTCCATCAAGCTAGATGCAACATCAAGTGTGCTAGTCGTGTATAGCTTCCTTTGGGTTTTTATTGTTAATATCAAGTTAATTGCCCACATGAGCTTTTTGTCATAACTCTATTTATTCATGTTGGTAGACTGGACCATGGTTTTAGTATGAACATTTTAGTAGTTTTATGTTTGTTGTTAGTTATAGCTATTGGTTTATTGGACTATGGTTCTAGGGTGAACATTTTAGTTACTTATAGTTTGTTGTTAGTTATAGTTGTGGATATGTTGTTAGACTATGCTTTAGTTTTTTTTTGTGTTGTCAAATATAGCTACAATATGCTGCTAAACTCTTGTAGTTTTTTATATTTACTTTCTATTAGTGTGCTGTTGAGATCTGTTTGTTGATTTGGACACCTTTGGGTTGTGGTTGTGTAAGGGACACCACCCTTGTTTTGTTGTTTTTTAATATAAAAATGTCATTAAATAATTGAAGATAAACATGAACATAAATAGTGCAAAAACATTATTTCAATTTAGCCTACAATGGGCTCAAATTGACCAAGTTTCATGGCTTCAAGAAGGTGTGGGTTGAAGGAAATTCGATGAACATTATTAATTGTCTCATAGAAAAACAAAAATCAAGTTGGACTATTGAATTTTTTTAGTAACTCTCTTTCTATGCTTAAGACCTTTGAGGAGTACCATATCTCCCATGTTTATAAAGAGGGTAATAGGTTAGAGAAATTGTGTGCTAACCTAGGAGTTGCGAACCCTTTGAAGCAAAAGTGGGATTGTCATTACCCCATCCCCCTTAAGCATATTAATAAGTAAAGCATATTACCTAAATTTAAATAATCTCCCTTTCATGATTGTGTTGGTTACATTAGATCTAAGTATTTGAGATGAACATTTGTATATTTCTTGACTTGAAATTTATATCTATGGCTATGGATGCCTCCATTTTTTTGATCCATGTTATCCTTGTTATACTACTGTATCTCTTTCATTTATATTTTTAAAAATTGGGATGGTTTTCTAATATTATTTGTTCTCCTTGTTCTCATTTGCAAAGGACTATTTATTGACCTCATGTCATTCACATGTTAATAACTATGATATTGGTGCGAGTACATGGATAATATAAGCTAAATTTGAAGGTACAAGAGTAGAATGCAACAATACTTAGGATGATAGCTAGTAAATTGCATAGAGATTAGTGTGCATACTAATGACGATGGAATGAACATGGTTCTTAAATAAAAACAAAAAAAAAATGATAAATATCATGCATGAGACAACTTCACACAACAATCCAAATAATTTAGAAATTAGATTCAACTTGTTGCCAAATTCTTGTAGTTTTTGAAGTTGATTTGTTGTTCTCTAGTTGTTGATTTGGATGTCTTTGGACTGTGTAAGATACAACACCCTTGTTTTGCTACTTTTAATATCGAAAACCTTGAAATTATATTAAAAACAGAGAGCAATATTGATATGATCTATAAGTTAAAAAATTATCACTAGTAAATTTCTCTAATTAACATTACTTTAAGAGCCTAACAAATAATAACATAACCTTTGTAAGATGATGTTTTAGTTATCTTCAAAATTAACTTTAAGGTGCAATTAGAAGTTGTATATAATCAATCAACACATACCTGAGCAATTAGAATGTTGTTAGAAGCAACAATGTTCTTTAAACAATGTTGTAATGCATACTTTGATAATCAATAAAGTGGAAATAATAACTCAAATGTAGGGGTGATCTCACAAAATTGTGTCCCACTTTTTGGCCAACTTTGACACTGAAATGAACATTCTGAAAAAAAACTTTTCTTTTGGACATCTATTGTCATAAAACCATTAAGAATTTGAAGATAATGTAAACTAGTGACTTTTAACATTTTTTTTCTAGTTTATAAATATATATTTTAAAAAAAAATTAGAATTTATTTGTATCCATTTTTCCTTCTCCTTCAAAAATTATTTTTGTAAAAAATCAAGATTTTTCAGGAGTGACACTCACTTTGATCAACATAACTTTTTTTATAAAATGGATAAGAGCGTAATTATTTTGAATTTAGGTTTGTAACACAAATATCTAGGGAATCCATTTGGTTTCATTCAATTTGGTTAAATATTTAATAGTTTATTGAGTTATGAAGTGACATTAATTATAATTTGGACATAGGTTCACTTGGATCGCTCTAACTCTATCTCTATATATCGAAATTTATTTACTCTTTTTTTGATAGAAAGGTAACATATTTATACCTATTTGCTAGATATTTTTCATAATTTTTTCCCTAATTTACTATTTTTCCAGAAGTGTCGAACAGAGAAGTCACTAAATGGTCAGACAACCTATGTTTAGTAAAACTTAAAAAGAAAAGTCTCAATAAACTCAATATATATATATATA
>MU223054.1:1959790-2068785 GCA_018584345.1 Thuja plicata | reverse complement strand
TATATATATAACTCATAATCATTAGAAAGCTTTCTTGAAGTACTATCATCTTGTATTTGGGTTTTTCAAGTGAATTTATTTGATCCCACAAATAGTTAATATCAAAGTGATTTTTTGTTAGCATTTTGATGGGTTCAAAGGAGACTTGATTATAGGTGTGAGTGAGGAGTAGAGGGTTATACCAAAGAGATTTTTATCCAAGAGGATTTTATCTAGCCATTTTGAATTTACTCCTTCAAATGGGACCTCTCAAGGCTTAAATCATAATATTTTCCTATAAATGTGCAATTTCAGCAAAAATCAGGATGTTCAAAAAGTGGGACACACTATTGTGGGACCACCCGTAGGCATCCATCATTGTCATGATGGATAACAATAGAACAATGTGATTGTAAGGCCTTCAAACAAAGAAATTGAAATATGAAGATCAAGTGAAAAAAATAAAAGATATTCTATTTCATTCTCCATAATAACCATGAAGCTAGGAGTTATTTGAACATTTAAGAGGAAACGATATTAATATTTACTCTTACCAAGCTAAATTTCTTAGTGATTGTAAGAACTTCATCTACATTATTAAAATCAATTTCAATATATTGTCAAAAGAGTAATTGAGATATCCTTTTTGATCTAATAGAATTTCCCCACCACTATATATAGATAATGGTATTTTAATGAAATTGAATGAATTGATGATTAATTTATGTAAAAGCAAAAACACATTTATAAAGATGTATATTTGTTATTTGAGATGTTAGGCCCCATTTAGTCATACATGTTATTCAACATTCCCTCAATAATGAAATTAAATATCTATTTTCATTTGATATTTAAATTTAAATTTAAATATTAAAAAATAAATAAACTTTTTATTCAAAATGATCAAAAAAATTGAATAATTATTTAATAACATCCTCTTACATATAATTGTATCAATTATTATTAAAAAATTTAACAAAAATCTCATCTCTTCTTATGTTGAGAGGCATAACCTACAATGGTATTAAGGGATGGAGTGAAATGACGTGAGCATATTAAATAAACTTTTAAATCAAACAAATAAAAAGTCAACAAGATTTAACTAAAATGATAACTTTTAATGTGTCTAGAGAAAATACAAATAAATTATTGAGCACAAGTAAGTTGTATTTTATTACATGAAATAGTATTAAAGTTTTGATGGTTGTTTATTTATTTTTAAAATATCAATTGGAATTATTTTCAAGAGAAGAATAAAGGTGTGAAAAGGAGAGAATGTAAATTAAAAATTTATTATACAAATTGATCAAAAAATAATAATAAATAAATTATAATTATTTGTAGAATGTAAATAGTAATTATTCATAGTAATAAGTAATAAAGGTACATATTTATAGTATAGTTCTGTAGAATGGAGCACAACGGCTATGGAGGTAACGACTATGGAGGCAACGACTATGGGGGCAATGACTATGGCCAAAATGACTTTGGAGACAAAGGCTATGGTGGAAGAAGCTTGGATGGAATCAAATCGGACAGAGGCAGATTCCACTCTGAAGGACAGAATGGTTTGCGATTTAGACAGAGAAATCGGGATAGGTTCTACTGGATGTAGAACAAAAGTCTGGTAGGTTTCCAAAGAGAGGATGGCTCTCAAAGAAGGCAGATCAATCAATCCCTAGGTTCCATCAATATTCGAACCCAAAATGACACTCGAAGGCAGAGACCCAATATGCATGCTGAGTGGAGACCTCCAAGACAAGATCCATCTCAGAACACTAAGGAAGGAAGGAATGGTGGGATAAGGGATAATAGAGGTCTTCCATATTGGAAACAAACCAGTTTTTTACAGCAACCAAGCAACTTCAGCTTCAAACAGATCGCAGATAAGTTCTAGCACCCAAAGGATCTGGAAAATGCTAAACCCACTATCAACACGACCCCGTCAAATCAACAGGCTAATAATAAGGTAGATAGCACTATACTTGTTAGAGCTTCTTCATTATTGATTAATAATAGGCAATGGGAAGAATCTGTAAATAGATTATAGGAGAATGCTTTTTTCATGAAATGGTTAGGCCCTTGGCCCTCTTTAGAAAAGATTCAAACCTGGATGGAGGCTAATTGGGGGAGCAAATTTGAAATCAAACCCTTTCCAATGAGTTCCTATTAATTATATGCCCCACAAAGGATGATAAAGAGTGGATAGTGAAAGGCAGTCCATTTAGCATAGACGGGAAAGGAATTTATGTTTGTGACTAGAAGCCTAACTTTAATCCAGACAAAGAAGAAGTTGAAAACATAGTCGTTTGGTTAAAACTAAAAAACCTCCCCTAGGAATACCAAAATGAAGAGACCCTAGAGATTATTGGGAAAAAGTTTGGAAATTTTTTATCATATGAGGAAATGGTGGATCAGAATGATCTATATATATATTCCAAAATCTTGGTAAAAATACAAAAATGTTATGAAATTCCAGATTTTGTGGTGCTTGGATCGAATAGAGGAGAATGTAGACTGAAAATAGAGATAGAAGAAGTTAATCTAGCCAAGGAAGAAGCAAAGGAAAATGTAAAAGGAAAGGGTTTGACTGTAAATAAAAGTGTGGAATGGATCAAAAGGATAAAAAATACTAGAACTCGACAACCTTTATGGTCGATTCACTTTGAAGAAGAAATGCTTGACATCCGGTCCTCGAGAGGAGAGGTCAGACCCCAAATGGAAATCACCCCAAGCAATTCAAAGATGGCTTGTAGGATGGATAAAGATATTCATGGCTCTACCCATGAGGGCAAGATAGATAGTCCACTATCTACTCAAGTGGTAAAGGAAACCCCTATTGAATCAGTAACAAAGGAAGCAAGAAACTTAGGGTATGATGGAGGTGAGCTATCGATAGTGGTGCCAGATACAAAAGAGGATAGCTTGCATACCCCCAAGAGCTTCAAATAATTGACAGTTGACAGAGGTTGCAAACCAGATTTTACTATAGAGGAGTTTATCAATCAGAACATGGTGAGCTCATTATAGACGATGACAACAATGAATTCTTAGACCAATGCATTGACATTTAGATTTCCCCCATTCCTAATCTGGAAAAGTCAATGGAAGATTTGATGGATAAGGAGGAAAAGGATTGGAATTTGGAGACAGATGAGGAGGAAGCAGAAGGAGGAGTAGATGATTTAGGCTTAATGGAACAGATGGATCTCCTAGAGAATAGAACCATTAGTCAGAATACAGTCAAAGATCATCAAACCAAACATAAAAGAAAAAAAGAAGAGAGGCCCAATGTTGGCTAAGGCCAAACTAGCTCTTGCTGGAAATGCAGCAAACTAGTCGAAATTGACTAGATCGGGAAGAGGAGGCTCCTCTTCCTAGAAGCTATGAAACACCTTTCATGGAATGTCAGAGTCTGCAATGCCCCTGACAAATGACGCTTGGTCAAAAGATGTCTTGACCAAGCCCAACCTGATTTAGTATTTTTGCAAGAAACTAAGCTAAGTGGTGATGGTTTACAACAATTCATAAGGAAATTTCAACAATGGGGATGCCTCTTTAAGGAGGCTGAAGGGGCATTTGGGGGGTTAGGAATTATGTGGAAGGAAGCAGGGGTAAAGGTTAGTTTGATAGAGGACAACAACAACTGGCAGTTAGTTAGAATCCAACCCTTTCAACATATGGTCACCTTTTATGCTATCAATATTATTTATGGCCCATGTAGTCATATAATGAAGTAGTAGTTATGGGCTTCTCTCACTAAAATTATATCCAAAATTAAAGATAGTATCTTTATGCTAGTGGGATATTTTAATGCCATTCTTTCTCCGAAGGAAAAATTGGGGGGAAAAGGGTGGATTAGTCAGAGTCAGAAGGATTTTGCATATTTTGTTACTTGGAATGAATTACAAGATGTAGAGTTCAAAAATGGAGGCTTTACATGGACAAACCGACGTAAAGGTTTCACTAACATTGCTGAAAAGCTAGATAGATTCCTTCTGGGGGTGCCTAGGAGGAAACACAATGGTTATGTTAAGTAGAAATATTGCCTATTACTGGATCAGATCATTTTCCGATATGTCTAAGGATAATTGAAGATGATACTCCAAAAAGGGCCCCTTTCAGATTTGAGAAAATGTGGTTAAGAGAACAAGGTTTTTGGGATATGATAGAAAGATGGTGGAAAGAAGCTCCGTGAAGATCCAGTACCTATGCTTTCATATTCTTTAAAAAATTGCAATTCATTAAAGAAAACTTAAAAATATGGAATAGAGAAAAACTCAAGAATATTTTTGATGGAAAATATAAACTAGAAGTAGAACTGGCTGCTTTAAATGAGTTAACGGCTGCAGGGGGCATGGACATAAACATTTTCAATAAAGAAAAAGATTTTAAAAATAACTATTCTGAGATTTTTCACAGAGAAGAAGCATTCTGGAGACAAAAGTCTAGAGAAACATGGCTCAAGGAAGGGGACAGAAACACTAGATTTTTCCACAATTCGGTTAAAGGCAGAAGATCTTTGAACAAAATTTTTCTCAATCACATATAATAATGGAGTTCTATTGAATGAACCAAATCAGATTAATGAAGCAATAGTAAGACACTTCTCTTTGATTTTTGCCAAAGCAACAGAGGATAATACACACATGGAGGACTTTCTGGAGGTAATCCCTCAGCTTATTTCCACAGAACAAAACAAATGGCTGATGAGAAGTATAATTGAGTCTGAAGTCAAGAAAGCCTTATTCAAAATGAGTGGGGATAAGGCCCTGGGTCCCGATGGATTCCCAGCCTTGTTCTTGCAAAAAGCTTGGCACATTATGGGTAAGCAGTTATATAATGTGGTCGAGGAATCTAGGAATGGAGGTTTCATTTTTAGGGATTTTAATAATACCTTTTTGGCTTTAATTCCCAAAAAAGGAAAGAAGGAATCCTTTGATGATTTTTGACCAATTGCCTTATGTAACACTGTTTACAAAGTGATAATAAAATTAATGGCTAATCGGATGAAGAAGTGTTGCCTACACTAATTTCAGAAGAACAAAGTGGGTTTGCCCCTGGGCGCTCCATTTATGAAGGGATCATAGTGGTGCTTGAAGAAATCCATTCCATAAAGGTAGGAAAAGAGGCCAATATGATGGTTAAATTGATATTAGAAAAGACTATGATAATGTTAATAGAAATTTCCTTTTGAAAGTGCTCCAAAGATTTGGTTTTGATAAGGCATGGTGTGATTGGGTGTATAGTTGCATGTCAACTACTCGTCTTTCTATATTGATAAATGGCAGCCCTCAAGGTTTTTTTGAAACCACTACAAGGATTCGTTAGGGAGATCCTCTTTCTCCATTTCTTTTCATCATCTATAATTTGTGGATGACACTTATCTAATGGGTGAAGCTTCTGCAAGAGAAGCAAGACTTATTAAATCAATTTTAGACACTTACAACACTACCTCAGGTCAGGCTATTAATTGGGAGAAATCAGAGATTCTCTTTTTTAATACTAATATACCTACTCAACAACACATCACAAGAATTCTAGGAATGAAAGTGGGATCTCTTCCAAACAAATATTTAGGCATTCCACTTTTTGTAGGTGCTTCAAAGAAAAATTTGTGGAAAGACTTAATAGATAGTTGTGTTAAGAGAATGGACATGTGGAAAGGCAAATGACTTACTAGTGTAGACCGTATTCTAATGCTCCAATCAGTAATATTTTCCATTCCTTTTTTCTCTATGAGCTGCCTTGAAATCCCAATCAAGGTGCTGAAATATATTGAACAGAGAATGAGAATTTTTTTTTGGAATGGGGGACAGGAAGAGGAGAAAATGCCATTAGTGGCTTGGGACACTATTTGCACTTCTAAGAAAAATGGAGGTGCTGGGCTTCGTAAATGGCATCTGATTAATAAGGCCTTAGGGGCCAAATTGGTATGGGAGATTTATAATAACCCGTCTCAACTTTGGGTTAAAATCTTGAAGGCAAAATACTTAGATTCTGGGGAAGAAAGTAGAATTCTTACAGTTCAAAACCCCCCCAAAGGATCAGTAGTTTGGAATTTCATTTTGGAGTGTAGACACATAATCATGGATCACTTATTATGGCAAGTAGGAGACATACATGATGCTTTGTTTTGGGAGGAATCATGGGAAGGCAAACCGGCTTTGCTAGAAAGTCACAATTCGAGAGCACTAATTGACAACTTTAAGGAGGCATGGGGAGATAAGATCAAATACTATATGGAACTAAAACCTGGGCCTTGGGGACAACACTGGGGATGGAAAGACACTGCTACTACTGGCCTAGGGGTGGAAATATGCACTAAAATTAACACCATATTCATAGAAAGATCTCTCACTCTAATGAATAAAAAGGACAAGGTTATCTGGTGTGCTGCCAAAAGAGGCAACTACTCAGCAAAATTAGGCTATAACTTACTAGTGCATGAGGAGGAAAAAGGTGATTGGCCTTATAAATTATGTTGGGACAAGGACTGCTTACCAAAAGCAGGAGCATTTTCTTGGATGGCCATTCATAATAGAATTTTAACAGGTGATAGAAGGTATAAATTTGGTTTCATAGGCCCATCTAGGTGCCCGCTGTGTGAGTAGGCAAGTGAAGATGCTAATCATCTTCTGGTCCACTATAAATTCTCACTCCAATGCTGGGAAAGGATAATATCTAGACTAAATTTAATTGGGCCCATGCCTTACTCTTTATTAGATATCTTCAAGGGTTGGAAAATCCCTCCTGGAAAATCTACTTTATCAAAAACTTGGATCATTTGTCCTTCAATTGTCATATGGGAGATTTGGAAGGAACAAAACAGACGAATCTTCCAAGAGGTTTCTGAATTAGTAGATAGAATTTTCCAGAGGATAGATACTTCTATTGAAGAAGTCATGAGGTCAGTAGTCATCAAGTTAAAGGATATCACCATATTTTCCTCTTGGGATAATTCAATTCAAAAACAATGGCGAGGAATTTAAGATTCGTTATAGAAATGATGGAAGTGAGTCAGGAATGATTAAGACATGCAGGGATGATGTCAGATGGGTTCCTCTAGCCAGACATTGGCTGAACGAAGGTAAACTTTGATGGCTCTTCAAGAGGAAATCCATGTATTTATGGAGCAGGGGCAATAACAAGAAACCACAGAGGTGAAGTATTAACCATAGTAGGAAAAAAATTAGAGATTGGCTCTAATAATATGGCAGAAGCATAGGCAGCAATCCTAGCATTAAAAATGGGGAGCAGGTTAGGTGTGGAAAAAATTCATATAGAAGGCAACTCAAAAATAATAATTGAGGCAATAAAGAAGGAACAATCCCACATGTGGTATATAAATAACATTATAGGAGAAATCATTGAATACTTGCAGAAATTCAAAGATTTTAAAATAAGTCATACTTTGCGGGAGGGAAATAAGGAGGCAGATAAATTAGCAAATTGGGCAACCACATTTGCCAAGGTGAATGACTTGATTTATGACAACTTCTCTAATTTAGACATATGCAATTTGAGTTCAAATTGATGATGGAGACAATGAATAATAATTAAAAAATGCCTTCGATCCTTCGGGATATTTCAAAGACAAAATGAAATTAAGTTATGTCCTTCGATGGATGTGGAATGTACATCGAAAGCATCATATCTGGATCAATTACCAAAGTGGTAATGATACTCGGATGATAGAGGGAAGTTATACTCATTAATGAGTATGCAGGATTTTTATGCGCAAGTTGCGCCGAGAGCAAAGATCTAACCTTTCACATGAATTTTTGTGAAAGTGGAGTATAAATGTAAAGAACTGCCTTTAAAACAAGGCAAAGTGACGGTTATGCTTTAAATTAGCAACTCTCCATATAGCGAAGAAGCAACAAATTGCAGCAAGCAAAGGAAAGAATGGAGGCCACATTCAGTCTGGACTCAAAAAAATAGATGAAGGCTTTCAAGGGCCCGATAAGCAAGGAAAGAATTAATGGACTTCTCAAAATTAAATCTGAGGGAATGGTAGAAAGCGTGTTAAAAGTTATTGGTGACCAATTTCAGAACAGGAAGGTTAAATGCCGCACCAACCTAGATGTCATCTCTATCTTCATGGCATGGGGATTAGAGATCTAGGAGAGCACAGAGGAAGTGGGCCGCATAAAAAGGGCACTTTTTGAGGAGGAGGTGTTGGGAGACATAAATTCCATCTTAGAATGGTTTGTGTCGGGCATTGGGCAAGATATAATAGAGTGTTTTGCAGAGGATGAAGATGCTCAAAGATTTGGGCTAATCCCCTTTCTGCGTTGGCAAGCGATGGTGGACAAGTTGAAGATGTTCCAATAGGCTGTAGACAGATGGAGAATGGTGGAGGAGTTGATAAAGCAAACCCAAATGAAGGAGAACTGAGCTTGGGCCATTCTGGGTAATGTGCCGAAGAAGAAAAGAAACCCAAGAGGCTGTGCTAAGCCAAGAATTGTCCTGTTGTAGTTATAACTATGATGGTTTTTGTGTAAGTCTTTTTGGTGTCATCCTTTTTGATAATGCAAGTGCCCATATTAGCAAATTTGAAGCAGAGCTGAAGAATGAAGCAAGAAAGGTGCAGAGGCCCAAGTTTTGAACAATCGTGGAGTTCTTTTGGCTGCAAGATAAGTCTCAGCGGAATATCAGTTCTTAATATGTTGTTAATATGCTATTTCCGTTTTGACAAGTTGTTATTTCTCCCTTACGGAGACAAATGTAAAAGGAAACTCTCTGGTTTTTGTGGGAGAATTAATGAGGTTTTTAAAAATATCCTTGGACATAATAGCCTACTGTTTAGAAATTGTAAAGGAGCAAATGACTCCTACATATGATTTAGGTTTTTTTAAAATCTATAGGGTGCTTCAGTTTTATCAGATTATATTGTAATTTCTCTATACTTTATCAATACAAAATACCAATTACCAACCAAAAAAATAAAATAAAGGTACATATTTAAGTATCTTTATTATAATTAAAAGCATATAAGTACTAACTATAATTATTTAAAAATATTTTTAATTTATATTGTGATTTTTTACATTAAATAACTAAAAGAAGGATATAGTGTAGTAATTTAATATGTTTGATTTGTAAACGAGAGGTCGTGGGTTAACTCTTACAATCTTATTATTATAATTTAATTACAATAAATATAATTTTTTTAACATTAAAATAATACCTAAATGAATGCTTTTATATAATCTAATTTTTTTTAATATCAAAAAAATTATGTTGTGATTGTTTACTTTCAATAAGTAAAATAAGGATATAGTGCAATGGATTAGCAAGTTTGATTTGTAAATGAAAGGTTGTGGGTTCAACTCCCATTAATATCAAAAAAGTTAATGTGTTTTTCATAAGTATATTAATTTTAATTATTTGTACATTTATTTTGTAGGATGAATCACCAAAGGATGAAGAGCAATGAAGACAATATCCAAGAGAACACACCCACGATTTAAATTATATGATCATGCGACACGGTGCACATAATTCATCGACAACATTTTTCAAAAAGATATTGCAAGACACACCAATAACAATCAATGATTTATGAGAACATATGGAAAATGTCTCTCACTCACATCTTGTTGACCATTTGATGCATTTTGGTACAACACTAAGGGGTACAAGGCCTTATTGGGAAAAATATCGAGCTGAATTAATTGACCTCTTACATCAAATTTGAACAGCACAAATTTTCTTTACTTTGAGTGCATTAGATATGTATTGACTAGACTTATATGCATTAATGTCAGGGACACAACCAACTAATTCACAAGAAGCACAAAAATGGTGATGATAAAATACTATTGACTTCCTGCATACTGTGGCATATTACATGCATCTATAATTTACAATGTTTCAAAGAGAAATACTATAAAAGAGAATGAAAGTAAAAGATTATTGGTCAATATATCAATGGTTGCATAGAGGATCACCACATGTGGATGGATTCATATAGTTAAAGGAAACACCTAACATAGACAACCTTAATTGGGGGAATGATGGTCGAAGAAAAAAATCTCAAAAATATTTTGATTCTATTATCCATGCATGGAATCCATGGGGAGATCCACATCAATGAAACATATATGTATGATATCAATTCTCAATTATATATTCATTTTAAAATATTTTATAATTAAAAATTTGTATTTTAATTAATAAAACATGCTATATCATCAATAATAGGTCCTACAAAATTTTATACAACATCCATTCCTTCAAAATACATAACTAAGCTAGATAGACTTAGAACATGACTATGAAGAGTTGCTCAATTCTGTTGAGCATCATACAATGTATAAAAAGGATGCTTTCCTTTATAAAATAAGAGTAAGAATGGTTTGTAGATAATATATTTATATATTTAAATATTCTTTACTAAAAAAAATTAAATATTTATAATAGTTTAATTTATGGTTGTACGTATAATATGCCATGGCCATTACATCTGGATGGATCAAGATTGTTCGAAGACCCAACCACAAGAGATAAAATATATAAACCTATAAGAACTGATGATTGAGAGAACACACATAATAGTAACATACTTCAATTATGGAGAGCAAATGTAGATTGACAACTAGTTCTTTCAAGACATGTTGTAATGAATTATATTGCAAAATATGTAACAAAAGTAGAAAAGAGTTCAGAGACATCATCAAATGTTAATGCAACTCGCAAATACTAAAGACCCAAATGAAGTAGCATCAAGGGCATACAAGAAACTTCTAAATAAAACTCTCATCAAGAGAGACATTGAAGTACATGAAACATGTTATATGTTATTGGAGTTGCCATTGGTAGAAATTTGTAGAGTATTTGTTACATTAAATGTTTCAAGAGAGGTGTTCAAGCTAGTTCAATAAAAAATGAAATAAATGAAGATGAAGGTCACTTGAAACATTTCATTGAAGGATATATGGATAGACCATATGCGATGGAAAGTTTCAGACTCATAGATGCAACTAGATCTTGAACTTATAATTCTAATTGAAAAATAGATAACAAATGGAAAGAAAGGATTGCAAAAACTATTGTAAGAGTGTTTCCAAGATTTGCCAACAGGCCTACACAATCTTAGAAAAATGGGCTGATTTTTGTTGATCATAGTTATTGTTGTATAGGCCACTTCGTCATATACGAAGAGATATTGGATTAGATGATACTACAATTATATCAAACTAGGAGTCCCTAAATTATAATCCATGGCATTTGGAACGGAGGAGCATTTCAAATGAAACTAAAAATCATAACAATTTTGAAGATGATGATGATTTACCAAATAATCAAAATACAATTGAACATGAGTGGGAGATCATATCAGGACTATGTCCTGGACAGATTATGGATGCAATAGAAATAAATATGTTTGATATAAGAGATATTGATAGACAAACTCCGTGGAGTGTAGAATACTAAGGAACAAATAAAACAATATTTTTTTTCAACACTATGAAAGAGAATGAAATATTAATACCTAATGATATGATAGAAGTATATCATATGAAACTTTAGATGCTAAGAAAAAAAACACTTGATATTATTATGAGACATTATAATCAAGTTGTAAATGTCATGCCATTATGCATGATAATTCAAGGAATGCCTAGAATAGATAAATCATATCTAATCCATGCAATTTTTAAAGCTCTTTATGATGCATCAACACCACAATGTTCTCACCTATTATTATTAGCACAAGCTAGAATTGGAGCTTTTAACATTGACACATCAATAATACATTCAACTCTAAAATTTCATCAATTTTAATATTAGAGATGCACATCCAACTATAGATGATTGGAAATTGTTGATAACAAGAACATATGTTTCACTGCTTCCAACAATTAAGGAGGAGTTTGATAAAAAAATTTATCTATTTTCAACAAATGATAATGTACAGAACCATAACAGAAAAAAATTCTATTAATTATGAAGACTGGTAGCTTAATATATCATTGTGAGTAAAGAAAGTAGTACTAATCCAAGAGGAGGTTAGAATAATGAATTAGATGTTAAATTATTCATTGTTAAGGATGCAATTGTCATTTTAATATCCAATTTGCTGATAGAACCAAGTCTTGTGAATGGAGCTTTGGGATCCTACTAGCATAGATATCTTTTGTACATCAATCTAAAAATTGTCGAGAGATATTACTCTCGAAGCACCTATGTATTATCAATAACAATTTAAATATAGGCACCTTCAGACTGATATGTCTCAATATCTTTTAGATAGATGTATATATGATATTATAAATACTTCCTAAACTAAACCTACAAATATGTCCTGAGGTCAATTTCATAGATTAGACCCACAACACCTATACTTTCCTTTTAAAATAAAAAATATGCAACTTTAAATTTAATTTGATGTAGAAATCAATAATATAGATTTCTATATAAACCAATATTACCATTTAGAATATGAACAATTTGAAAGAATAAAATAATATAGATTTATTCAATTATTTTGAATTCAAAATGATCAAAGAATAATAATCAAATAACATTCTCTTACCTATAATTACATCAATTTGTCTTTTTGTCTTTTTTCCTCCTTACAAGGATGGACAAAATCAATATCACTAATTATAAAAAATCATTTTAACAAATTCTTATCTCACATATAGATACTTCCTAAATGGTACCTACAAATATTCATGAAACAATTTCATAAGAAAGATTGAGATCCATAACAATTATGGTTTCGTTATAAAATAAAATATCTAACTCTTAATTTAATTTGATATGAAAATCAATCACATATGAACACCTAGATTTTTTTATATAAACCAAACATTACCATATTATTTTTTATATAAACCAAACATTACCATTTGAAATATGAATACTTTGGAAGAATAAAAATAATATAGATTTATTGGGCTACTTTAATTAAAAAAAATCCAAAATATAAGATGTTCCACATTATTTATTGCATGGGGCCATTAAAATGTCCCACTTCATACATTTTGGGGTGCTAACTTTGCATGGGGCCATTAAAATGTCCCACATCATACATTTTGGGGTGCTAACTAGGAGCGTCCACAACATTTGTGTTTTCTTGTAACATTAAAATTGTAAATTAAGGATTGATGTGAAAACCAATAACAGTTTGTTGAAATCGACAATAGAATCTGTCAGCTTAGGAGTATCTTTTTTCACACACAAGTCCAATTTGAAAGAAGACAACTTCTATACATTGTAACGTGAAAAGGACGAAAAGAGAATTTTGTCTTTTTTTCTTTGTATTGACCGCCATTTGTAGATTTTAGCTTTTGTTTTAGTTTTGGAAAGGTCGTCATTCCATTAAAGCAATTATATTTTTTATTGAGCAAAAGTAGAAGGTTTACATCAAGATTAATTGGTGAGTTATAACAAGAGAAAATGAGGGGAAGTTTATTATTTTAAATTTTATATATTAATATTTATAGAATGTGCTGAAGATTTTTGATGTAATGATAATTAGTTGTTCATTTAATCTTTATTGTGTATAATGTTAAAAATATTAAAGTGTCTAATTATATATATGCTATTTTTCAATTTTTTGAACATTCATATTTGATTCTTTTTCAACATTATATATATATATATATATATCTCAAATTTTTGAATATTCATGCTTGATTATTTTTCAACACCTTTATTTATAATTGAATATTAGTAATTTGATGGACATAATCAAAATGAGTCTAAAAGGAGTATTGCAAGAGACGAGCAAGGTTTGCCTTATGCAAGCAAGGTTTGTCTTATGTAAACAAAGTTAAAGCCCTAAATGTCAACCTTAAGTAGATATATCATATTTGAAAAAATTACCAAGGAACAATATCTCCAAATCTATTTAATAATTAGATCTTTAAGCAATGAAACAATTAATAAGTAAATGAAATGAGTACCATAACAAATGGGACAAGCAAAACAACCCCGTACAATAGTCTTGCTGCTACTCACAAACAACAAAAGGTACAACACAAAACAAGTGTCAGATAGTGGCGTGTACTTGCCGTTATAATACATTGTAATAGAAATATATGAATTATTTAATAATTAGTCTTCTAATTATCAAAAAACTAATTTTAATAGAAATATTAGTCTTCTAAAAATATAGAGAAATTAAAAAATAAGAACTGTTAAAAAATATTTGTATCCTTTAAAACATAAGAAATCATAAAGAAAGATTAGTTTTCCCTAATATATAGGAAATTGTGAAGAAAAATTAGTATTCCCTAAAATATACAAGAAATGTTTCCAATTAAAAAAACAACCAAGACAAGGGGGACTACACTTTTTTTTTAAATCAAAAATCAAAAATTAAAACTAACAGGCCCTAACTAGAAATATCAATCTTCCATAAAATATTAGAAAATTACTTAGAAACATTAATATTCTCTAAAATATAAAGATTTGCTAATAAATATTAATATTTCCTCAAACATAGAGAATAATTAAGAAAGATAAGTATTATTAGGAAAAATTAATCTTTCTTATATTTTTAATTTTATGTTAAAAATATCAATATGGAGGAAGCCTCCCAAAAAGGGGTCTTATAACACAAATTTGTTTGAACCAATCATATTGGAAATAAATAATTTTTTATTGGAAAAAATTCAAAAATATAAATTGGAACTTTATAGAAATTATGATTATTTTCAAAACATAAAAAATAAAGTGTTTTGATTGATGAAAATTAATTAACTAATTGACACAAATAAATGCCATAGTATTGCCTATGACAAGTACAATAAAAAAAATGGGCGACCTACAAAATGTCTAATTATGACCTAACAATGAAATATGAAAATCTCAAATATATTTAAAAAGACATCTCTCCCTTCTTTAAAGAATCGTTTAAAATACATCATTATTGAAAAAAAAAACAATTTATCTCCACATCAATGGTCATGTATTATGATAGAAATCAACAAATCTAATTTGGCTTTATTTGGAAATTTGAATGTATGTTGGATGGACGCTACTGCCACTGTTATGTTATGAATGCCATTATCATCATTACCACACCAAATTACTATCTAACACAAATTTCTTTAGAACACCAAAAGATTACATTTATTCTTCTTATTCTAATAAAAGAATACCCAAAGCAAATAGTTGCATGCACATGTCAATATATAGAATACATTTGTCAAGGTATCTCTATTTTTAGTGGAGAAGCACATCATGAAGTGATGTTTTTCAATTGACTTTCATTCATTAATGAGTAGAAAGTAGAAGCGTTCTTTAGGTATTGTCCAAGACAAATTCAAAGATATGGATTATGGAATATGATTATTATTATTTATTTATATTTAAGGATAAATGATTTATTGAATATGATTTAAAATATCGATTCAAATTATTTATGTAATTATAATCAAAATATTTTTAATGATAATCTAAATAGATATTTTTAAATATTAATTTTTTTAGATTTAATTCTATTTAAATTTTAATTCATTACATTTGTAGTAACTATTATAAAATGTTTATAAAATGGAGTAGTTCATCAATTAATAAAATATTTATTATTTGAGAGTAATATTCACTTAACTTTTTTTATTTGGAAAATGTTTCTAAATGATTTTTATTATTTTAAGATAGATTTTTTTTTTAGAGAAGATTCTATCTAATAGATTATGGAATATGATTTGAAATGTTGATTAAAAGTATTTTTACAATTATAATTAGAAATACTTTTAATCATAATTTAAATATTTATTTTTAAAATTTATTAAACTTGTAGTGAGTATCATAAAATGTAATATAGAATGGAGTAGTTCTCGAATCAACAATTTATTAATTATTTGAGAAGACAATTCCTCAAACTAGTTTCTAATTAATTAAGAATACAATTCCCCAAACTCGTTTTATTTGAAAAAAATTATATTAAACAATTAAAAAGATTCTCAATTTTTATTTATTTATAAATCTACTTATAATTATATTTTTATTTGTATTTTTTAAGCTTAAAATATTTTCAATAAAACTAATATATTCAAAGACATTCTACAATGGGGACCCAAAATACCACCACAATATGTTAAAAAAATAAATTATAACCAACACACCAAAACAATAAATACATGTATGTATGTATGTATGTGACGCAAGAGCATCCAAGGCGTAAGAGAAATTTTGTGTCACCCAAATAAATATTGATTCTTTTTCAATAAGGGCTAAAAATGACAATGTTACTATTTTCAGTAAGTTTTCATTTGGCATACTTGAACCTAAAATCTAGCCCCAAGGAGCAAAATGAGAAAGTATAATGAGTGACAAAAGAATTATGTTAATATCTTGTATTGTTTGGGAGATATTAATGTTTTAGGATTTGTAAGAGGAGTACCCTTCATCAAGTGGTATTAGAGTAGAAGTTCTTGAGTGTGTAAATAGATTATCGAACGTGAGGCGATTTGCACCATGATTGTAGTTGTGGGTATGAGAGATAAGTGAGAAAAATGACTCCATGAAACAACTATGGTGGAAGAATTGCCAATGTGATAGAAGAGGGTTTTATAGCCCTCCAAAGAAAAGTGCAAGTACTACAAGAGAAGCTACATGGAGGATTTGATATTAGGGCAAGAGATGAAAGTAAGGATGAATTTAAAGAAGGATAGTTTGAAGAACAGAAAGAAGTTTCCAGAAATCCTCACAAGGCCAAGTTTTTAAGGGTCATTTCCAAAATTTGAAAATGACCAAAGATTGAAGTTTTCACATTTTCTAGAAATCTTAATCTAGAAGAGTTGATCATTTGGATCAATGATATGAAAGAGTATTTTGAGTATGAGGAAGTAGAAGATCTTGGGAGGGTCAAGTTTGCAAAGAACAAGTTGAGGTCATCCTAAAATTTGGTGGAAAGAGTTAGAGAGAAATAGAAGAGTGAAGGAGAAAATAACAAGATGGGATCAGAGACCAAGTCTACTAGTCATCCTTAGTTTACTTTTTCCTTTTACTTGTTACTGTCAGTTACCCACGAGGGCTTTCTGTTAAGACTCTTTATAATTTTGGTTGTTTATAGGACTATAATTCTAGAGTCATTGCTTTCATAGTTTATAATATGTTGTTATAAGTCTAGCTTATAGTTTTCTACTCGACTCTTTATAGTTTTTGATGTTAATGTGTTGTTAGTGTGTTGTTGATACTTTGATACTGATGGTTTTTACACCTCTGGGCTCGTTGTTTTAAAAGGGACACCACCCTTGTTTTTTTTTAATATCAAAACAAGATGGGATCAAATGATGGAAAAATTAAAGAGAGTTTATTCCTATTGACTATGAGCTTGATTTGCTAAAGAAAATACAGGGTTTCAAGCAACCAGAAAAATATGTCAAAGAATATACAGAAGAGTTCTATTGAGTCCTAATAAAAAAATCCATTATGAGGCTAATAAGGAGAAAGTTGTCCATCACATAAATGAGTTGAAGCCTAGTATCCAAGAAGAGATGAGTTTGGTAAGAATGTCTGCCATTGAAGATGCATATCAATTTGGTTTGAACATAGAAAAGAAGCTAAACAAAAGATTTGAGGGAAATAAAAATGGAAAGAGGTCATGGTGAAAGGAATAGTGGATGGTCTTATGGAGGCCAAAATGAAGATCAGATGAAGAATGAAGAATCTAGTAGTAAAAAAAATCAAAAGAGAAAGAATTCATATTATCTTATGCAACGTATACTTTAGTGGCGAATATTTGCTAATGGCGAATATTTCACTTCGGTGACTTGGAAAATGGTGAATACATTATACTGATCCGGGGTGGCCACTTCACACAAACTTTATAAATATTCGGTCTAATGCACAACCCAATCGCCCATCGTTTATGTAATTAATTGTATATCTATCACAATTTCACCAATAAAAATCTACGTTTTCTACACGGTAAATTAAATATTTTTGCCTACACTTTCTGAGGTTCTCTAATAGACAACCCTAATTCACCAATAGAAATATAAATATTTATTGGCTAGGAGGACCCAATTCTCCAACTCTAGTATAATTTCCTATTAATTTGATGACCCATAATTGCCTCAAAAATTACATAAGACATTTTATAGTTAAGGGAGATTTGCCAAATATTTGTATACCATATAAAATTCCCACTAAATTTTCCAAATAAGGATTGAAATATAAATACATCAACCAAGTTCAAACTTTATATTTATCTCTACACAATATGGTCGATTATGAGCAGTGAGCTCCCAATTCAGATTTGAGATATTCAAACTAGGAACAACCATTGTTGTTGACTGCATTGGCGACTGCGACCTAAAGGTAAGTGACCTAAAGGAAAGTGATCATATTTTTGAAGTGTTGTAATATTATTATGAATTCATCTCTATCTATTTGCACTATTGAGTTCACTCTAATTCAATGGGGACCCTTCAGTGGTCACCCGGGAGACTTTAGACATCTAGATTTTAAGTCGTAGGGCCAATGAATCATATAGTGCATTTTTACTTCTTCAACAAGTTGATATTTTTTTGCAGCCTTATTATGCTGGAGATGTCAAACAGGAAGAAGGGTAGGAATCCTGAATGTGGGGAAGGCCTAGAGAGGCCAACATAATGCAGAATGTTGTCTTCGTACTTTAGCGTTGCCAAAAATTGTGGTCAAAATCAGGAAGGTACATCATCACAAGTACTAGTACAAGATTTATAACCTACACCACATATTGAAAAAGGTGGTGAACTTGATATCTCAGATCATGATGAACTTGAAGAATATTTTCTAGTAGATACCCAAGTTAGCTAGAATGATATAATCGATTTGGGTGATAATGCCACAGATGATAATGCACGGAAGGGGAAAATAAAATCTAAATAAAAAAGGTTCAACCCAAATCAAAAAGGGGTCAGGAGTGGGATCTGTCAATGAGGAATTTTCAAATTACTTGGGCATCAAAGTATCCATTCATTGAATTAGTGTCGAATCCCATTGAAGGAGAGCCTCCAATAGAATGCAGGTGTAATATTTGCACTTGGAAACATAACAAGGAAGAGGTTGCAGCTAAAAATTAACACCGTAGAAAAGAATTTGGGTAAAGTTTACGAAAAAAAATGATAGATGAAGTTCAAAAATCAGTGATAAGATGGAAAAAAGGAGGAATTCCAACATGTTAGGAATGCTGAAGAATAAAAATTTCAAGATAAATTACAGACAAAGCCTGCTGAAATTATAGGCTCTATTGAAGCTTTTCTTCAAAAAGTAATGGTAATAGAACAATTGGGAAAATATCTTTAGTTAAGTGTTGTTTTTTATATTCTGAGAAAAGGGAATCCTATGATAGACTACCCACCAATGAGTGGTTTATTACATTTTTTGAAAGTTCCTAACTATCATAACAATCACTAGTCAGTAAACAGTGGATGGAATGGGTAAGTTGCCTTGCTGAGGTTGAAAAAGAAGATGTAAAGAAAAAAATAAGAGTCATTAAACTTCATTGCATTATCTTTAGATGAAGTTACAACATAGGTATGCATGCATGTTTATACTATACGTAATCATGCTCGCTAACCTCATCTACTATCTTTTTCTAAACTGAACATTAGTGCGACAATGAAAAATTTATTTCAACTAGTATAGAGTTATTTAATTGAATATGGAGGTATGGATGATATGACGATTGGACAAAAGTTGGTGTATGTTGGTGCCGATGGAGCATCAGTAATGCAATGTCACAAGAATGGTCTTTACGCATATATGGAAACTTCTTGTGCACCCTACATTATTGGAATTCACTACATGTCCCACAGAACAAATCTAGCATTTGGAATTGTGAGAAAACATGCCACAAGTAAAAAAAATTGAACATTTAATCAGAGATCTCTGCTCACACTTGTGTCAAAGCCCCAAATGATTAATACAATTTCAATAATTTTCTGATGGAATAACTGATGGGAACAAGCTTCTTAAGGATAATGATACCAGATGGATCTATTTGGGTGGACTAACACATCAATTTTTTTAGAATATCCATCCTTGATTGGACTAATTCACACAAACCACGACGAATTAGACCAACAAAAATTTCTTGACTTTCTTTGGAGGTTAAGTAATATAGAGACACTCTTAACTTTAGCAACTCTTCTCCCAATGCAAGAGGAAATGAGGAATATTATGAAAAAAGCCCAGCAAAGAGCTATGTATACTGCAGAATATGCTAAGCTACATAAGATGATATGCGTCACACTCGATAATCTCTATCAAAGTCAACCAACATTATTTGATGAATTTTTTTCTAAGTGGCAAACACTCAAAGATTTGAAAAATCCTGATAACTTTTTACAGATCAGTGTAAACAAGCATTTATGTGCCAGTGTACGTGGAGTTGAGATACCAATGCACAAATTGTCCATGGTCGAGCCCGAGGAACCATGAAAGTGCCCCAAGAAGTGACTAGCAAGAGTTACAAGGGAAGAGTTTAGTAAGATTGTTGAGTCTGTAACTGCTTCTTTGAAGAATATTTCCTATGATCTTTCCTCACAGACTAGAACCAAATTCCCTACTAAGAAAATAATTGAAGCCATCTCTATTGTGTTTCCTTAATATTGGTCTCTCAACAACTCAACTGATTTTTGAACCAAGCTACTAACTCTGGTAAGCAATTTTGCAAATCCAAAGAATTCAATGGAGTAACTATAAATGGAATTTTAGACAAAACTCTTCTTAGAGAGAAATTAGACAATTTTGCATACACTATGAGGGAACAATATGAAATAATGGAGAACCCCCACGAAGAGGGATCGATAACAATGCTTTGGAGAAATATAGGTCAGAGCAAAATTGCATGTTTCAATATCAAAATATTTCAAGCTTGTTGATTTATGTCTTACCATGATATTGGGTTCGGTGGAGGTTGAGAGAGTTTTTAGTGCTTTGGGGTTCCTAAAATCAAAGCTAATAAATAAAATAGCTAGAGAAGTGTATCATCTTAAAATGGAAGCACTGTCATTTTGGTAGGTTTAGCACCCTCATGTAGTACACTTGCATATTAGATTTGCATGTAGGTTGCGTCTGCACTTGATTCTACATTTCTAGGTGAAACTAGGGTTAGGATCCTATGGATCCTCCTTAATTTACCTTTATGTGGATTTATTTTTAGGTAGAACCTATGTATTGGCTCCCCTAATCTTCATCATACCTTCTCTTGTGCCTCTGTGCCTCTATCCAACATTCTGGTGTGTTTTCTCACCTTCCTAGGTCCCCGACTGACTTGGGAATCCTACATATTTCTCAAGGTGACCTGCCTGAAACCTCATGTCAGGGTTGAAGTCAATTCTAACCTAGGTTAGAATTGAGGTTGACCTTGACCTAGGTCAAGGTCAAGGTTGTCCTTGATTTAGGTCAATTTCAAGGTTGAATTTGACCTCTATCGGGTGTTAGTCCCCGCTTTCAGATCTAGAGCTTATCGGGGTTCTAAACTTAAAAATAGGTCCCCGGGTCTGGATGCAGGAGTGTTTTCTTTAATATTCAAAATAATACATCCCCTCCTTGGTTGGTTATTGTAATTGGACCATAATTCAAGGCGAAATTTGAATTTGGGTCCCTTGCATTGCCCTAGGAGGTCTATATTGAGATCTCTATATAAAGCACTCTCTTTTGCCTTCATTTCTACATGAGAGAAAATCGTAAGATGATATGATGAAATTACAATTATGACATGATGATGATGCAAGAAATCAAGAGGATGATATAGAATGACAAGATATGATGATGCATTAATACATACAAGCATTTTGTGGACAAGCTATTGTGGATCTTCTTTGGATCAAGAGAGAGTTATTCCTTCTTCTTGGATCCACCATTTTCAACATTCAAGCATTCAAAAGAGAGTATCATGGAGTAGCGACTAAGGATTGTGAGTTTGGTAGGAATACTTTAGCCTTGGGGGCTTGGTATGCTTTCTTTATCATATTCAAATCTATGCATTGTTTTCTCATTTTCAATTCATGTTAGGGTTTTAATCTAGAGGATTAGATCTTGACATTACACATTCAAAGCTCTTTCCAAGAGCAACACACATACACACATTCTAATATATTCGGCTATTCGTGGAGGTGGAGACCACCAAAAAGGGGGTTTGACTAAGGAAAAACCCTATATAGCCACCCCAAACCCATTTTTTTTAGATATTTGCAGGTGCTATTTTGGGAGTTATAGGATCAGGACAAAAAGTTGGAGTCCAGATTTAGATACCCTTTTCAACAAACTACCAGGATCCAGAAATAGATTTTCTGTTGGAGATTTTTGAGGTTGATTCTACCCTAGGTCAGAATAAAAAATTGTAGGTCAATGTTGACATTGACTTGAGTGTCAAAATCAGAACTCTGTCAGATCGGGAAAAGATTTCTGGGTTTTGTCCGTCTCTGCATTTCTATTCCAGATTTGGTCTCAGATTTTCCAGAAACTAAACATAGGCATCAAAAAAGGGTATTTCTATATCTACTATGATATGGGGTAGGTATTTTACTCCATTATTCTTTGCAAGTTTTTTCAAGCTTTACATTCCTTATCATAACAATTAAATGTAAATGGTTGAATATGGCATAGGGTCTCTTTTATATGCAAATCTCCATTGTGCAAACCCTATTTAAAAGAACATTCAAATTTTCCCTTTACATTTTGGTGAACCCGTGATAGACAACTTTTTCTTTATTGGTGTTAGATTTACATTTTATATTAGATCTTGCATGAACATAGAAGTAGATTTCTTTTATGCTCTTACATTTATATTTCAAAAACATATAAAATTTATAAAATTTCTTAAAAAAAAAAACACAAAAACATTTACATATTTGTCATTTTATTTTTGTGATCAACATGTATGACTTTTGTTTTGAATACTTTGACGAGGATTTTATTGTACAAGAGAATAGATCCCTTAATGAGGTACATGGAAGTGAGAATGAAAATGGTTCGAATGAGATCTCCATGGACCCTATTCCTATTTCATCCTCCTCCACAACTTCTCCAATTGACCTTTACTATAGGGTATGTGCATGGTTACCTTCATGTTCCACTATTTGCAACATTGAGGTACCTAGAATGTTATTCCCTAAACCTTTGATGATAGTAAAAGTGTAGAAGTTGATAAATGCAACTTCACCCAAGATCACCTGCATGCATAACTGTTACAGAAGAAGCAAGAAGACAGAAGACAGAAGAAGAATCTATGGCGGCCAAAAAGCTAGAGACAGGAAAAACATGTTGAAAGAAATAAATTCTATATTATCAACAATGAAATGATTACAATCTCCTTATGAAATACAAAGCGGTGAATCCTTATAAAGGATACCGAAACCCTAAAGGCTAAAACCCTAAAGAAATATAAAGATGCCTAAGTGAAACTTAAGCCTAGAGTATAATAAACTAATAATTAAGTGATTTAATTATTAGCTAATATAAGACTACTCTAACACCCCCCCTTAAGTGTAACTTAGGGAGAAGCAAAAAAGCTAAACTACTGCAGAAAGCAGGAAAGATGGGTCCCGGCAACAAGGCCTGATCAGGTACCCAAAACAAGAAGGAAAACTAGATGAAGGAAACTAAGCCTTTAATCTAGGAAAAAAATGTCCCAGAGAGAGGAATAAGAAAGAGCAGGAAGCATCTCTGAAGCATGAACTGAAAACTCTGTCAGAAGAGACTGCTGGAACCCCCACTGAAGTGCATGACTAGGTAGAGAAGACAAATGTCTGAAGAGCTGATCAATCAAAACAGGAAGCAATAGAACCAACATGTGAACCCCCCCATAATGCTGAACTGGGAGAGGTGATAGGAACACTGAAATGCAATGCCAGAAACGTCTGCAGAAGAAGAACCAGGAACACCAACAGTGCAACAGAAGTACACACACAGGATAAAGGGCAGTGTCATCGAAACACAACATGGGCTAATGTCATGGAAGGTATGCTCACTTGACAAAAGTGGATGCGACTAAAGCGGAAAAAACATCATAACCCCCCATGGCACTTTATAACACAGTGTGAGTACAAAAACCGTACAAGGTGTGCAAGTTCCCAGAAATGCAGAAGGAGGCACTTTATCTCAGTGCATTTATAGAACAAAAATGCATCATAAGGAGCATACAAGCTCAGATGTTAGAAAGAAGAGTGAGCTATGAAATCAGAAGAAGAAATCCCAGGAGCTGTAGAACCAAGCACTCCACCAGAGGGCATAAACTGCCAAACTTGGAGGAGAGAAAATCTAGAGTAGAATCTAGAAAAAATAACCCTGCAACTAAATAGAACACTGAACCAGCTTTTCGACGATATCTCGTTTTCCAAAAATGAAGTCCGGATGAGCCAGATATGACTCCCGGAAGGCAAAAAAAACATCGGACTTCAACAGAAAAAAACACTATTGAAATGGTAGAATCCAAAACCATAACCCCCATCATTGGAAAGTGCTTGGAAAGAGATTTCCAATGGTATATGGAAGTCGATAAAAGACCCCCGTATGCTCAAGATATCGCAAAAACAGATAGGGAAGGTCAAAAAAGGCCTCAAAACTGAGAAAATAAGCCCTTGGGCCTAAAAAATTTGGGCCCCCGGGTGCATGGCGTGCGCTGGGGGATAAAAACAGGGCCCATGGTCTGCAATATGACAGCTCGCTTATAGTAAAGCCCGCGAGGGCTGGCAAGAGGCCACCACCGGCGGGGCGGAGCTGGGGCGGAGGAGCCTGGGTGGAGTGACCGGGAGGCAGGCGCCAGCGGAGCGGGGTGGCGGGCCTGGGCGGAGTGGCCGGGAGGCAGGCGCCAGCGGAGTGGGGTGGTGGGGCCGGAGGCACTGTGGAGACCGAAGCGGTGGTAAGGCCGTCGGGAGGCGCCTGGGTGGCCGCTGGGCGACGCCTTTTCAAACGAATGGGCAGCGCTTAAAAAAACTAAAAAATCATTTAAAAATTGATTTTTTTAAAATTTTTTTTGATTTGCGTGTCTGTACGGCCCTTAGGAGGCCAAATTTTTTTTCCTGATGCCCTGGTGTCCAAAATGGACAAACTTTATATGGATTCTAGGGTTTTTGGGCCTTCTGGACGCAATGGTAATGTCCGTTTGGGCCCAAGGCGACCAGAAACAAAGGTCCCCCCTAAATCCACACAAAATCTTCTACAAAACCTCTAAAATCCTCTGTGCTTCAACAAAAATCAAACGGCGAACAACATGAAAGCTCTGATACCATGTAGAAGTTGATAAATGCAACTTCACCTAAGATCACCTGCATGCATAACTGTTACATAAGAAGCAAGAAGACAGAAGACAGAAGAAGAATCTATGGCGGCCAAAAAGCCAGAGACAGGAAAAATATGTTGAAAGAAATAAATTCTATATTATCAACAATGAAATGATTACAATCTCCTTATGAAATACAAAGCGGTGAATCCTTATAAAGGATACTGAAACCGTAAAGGCTAAAACCCTAAAGAAATATAAAGATGCCTAAGTGAAACTTAAGCCTAGAGTATAATAAACTAATAATTAAGTGATTTAATTATTAGCTAATATAAGACTACTCTAACAAAAAGGATGTGCTCAAATAACTATTAAGGGTAAACCTAAAGCTCCTTTGGATTTCTTTGATAACACGGATTCTATTTCACATGCTTATTGCACACAAAATAATCTTCAACCTACTGTTCCAACTTGTTTACCTCCTTCTCAACCCGTGTTCCTCAAGAACCTAGGTTACCTTCTTCCTTTAAGGAGTATGAATTAGTTGAGCAATTACACGCTACTCCAACTAAGATATCTTTATGGGAATTGCTTCAAACTTTTCCCACATTTCACGAGGCATTGCAAAAAGCTTTATCAACTCTTCCTACTCAACCTCCTAATCAAGAGAATATTAATTCATTTTTGGAGTGCATGCATACTATGCCTTTTGTACCTCCTATTGTGTTTATTGATGATGATTTAATTTTTGTTGAGGTGCAGAATCAATATGATGCTCTTATGGTTGCTGTTTCTATCAATCAGAGTATGATTCAAAGAACATTAATTGACAATGGATCTGGGCTTAATGTTTTTAGCATGGATATGCTTAAGTAAATTAAGGCCAATCTTGCAACCATTCAACCAGATAATATCCCTATTTGTGGATTTGATAACATCACAAAGAAAACTTTGGGTATTATTACGCTACCTATTAAGGTTGGTCCAGTTCTTCTTAACACACCTATTCATGTTATGCCTGGAACTCTCAATTATAACCTTTTGTTAGGAAGACCTTGGTTACATACTATGCATGTGATTCCTTCTACTCTTCATCATAAGGTCAGGTTCATTTATAACAATCTGATGTATACACTACATGTGGATGATGCGCCGAATCCTTGCCTAAATGCAGAATATGCTAAGGGTTCTGAACCTATACAACCAAGTAAGGAACCCGAGCAACCACTTGAAGTTAAACAAGTTGAAACTCCACCTTCTTCTTTGACAGGAGATGATTGGGGAACATTGGATTTTAATCCTTTTTTTATGGGAGAATATAAAGTTTTTGATTTAGAGTTTATGAAAGAGAAAAGTGGGTTTGAAAAAAAAGTTTTTATTCCTTCTCCACTTTCTAAGGAATTAAAAAGTAACTTTGTTGCTACTTCACTTGCAGAAATAATTGAGACTAAAACCAGATTGCTATGACATTGTGACATATGCCTCTCCTTTAAATCAATCTGATATGGATGATAGATATGGTTTCAGTCATCATTTACTCAGGAAATTAGGATTCAATGGGAAAGGGTGTGGCAAATATGAACAAGGTATACAAGTTCCCTTGGAAAATGAAGTTTATGATTATACTTATGGGTTAGGATTCAATCCTTATAAACAACCATCAACTTTTCCTCTTAATGTCAATCATATCTATGGTGAACATTTGAAGTTGATTAATCTGCTTCTCCTTGACATGGATCAAAACCCTAGTTTGGATTATTTTTGTGAGGATGACGCCTTAGCCAACTTTTGGGGGCTTATCAAGATCTACCTACATTTCATCATAAAATAAGAAAGCCCTATTGTCTGAATAATGAAGCCTATTTTGGAGAACATGATGAACAAGGTATTTCTCCTTTGCCAATGGATTCTCCCATGTGAAGTAATTTATTAATAACTGAGACTATGGAAGTTCAAATGGATGTGAATGACTCTGAAAAAACAATCAAATTTGGGAAATGTTTGAATCAAGATGAACATGATCAGTTGGTTTCCCTCTTACTTGAATATAAAGATATATTTTCTTGGACATATTTGGATATGCCGGGTATAGATCCTAAGATTGTTACTCACAATATTATTCTCAAACCTAATGCTAAACCTATGAAACAGAAAATCTGAAAGATGAATTTGGGCATTGCCTTATTAGTTAAAGATGAAATTGAAAAATTATTAGGTGTTGGGTTCATCCGCTCTATTGATTACTCTGAATGGATTTCCAATATTGTGGCTGCTTCTAAAGGAGAAAATAAGATAAGGATGTGCACTGATTTTCAAGATTTAAATAAGGCATCCTTAAAAGATGATTTCCTGTTAATTAATATTGATATGATTGTGGATTCGACAGTAGGTCATGCTTTATTATCTTTTATGGATGGTTTTTCTGGTTATAATCAAATATTTATTCCTATTGAAGATTAACTTAAGACCACATTTATAACACCTTGGGGAACATTTTGTTGGGTCATGATGCCCTTTGTATTAAGAAATGAGGGAGAAACTTATCAATGTGCTATGAATTTTATTTTCCATGATTATACTCATAAGATTCTGGAAGATTATGTGGATGACATCTTGGAAAAATCTATACAAAGAGAGGATCATGTGTTCATTTTATGGAAAATATTTGAAAGAATTAGGAGTTATAATATGAGATTGAATCCAAAAAAATGTGCCTTTGGAGTTGATTCTAGTAAATTATTAGGATTTATAATCTCTAAGAGAGGCAGAGAGGTTGATACTAAAAATATTGATGCTATTTTTAACATGCCTCCTAAGAATATTTCTCAATTACATAATTTACAAGGAAAAATACAAGCTATTCATCGCTTTGTTTCTAACTTAGCCGATAGAACTATTCCGTTCATTTCCTTTCTTAGAAAAGATACCACTTTTTCTTGGAACCAGGAATGTAAACAATCCTTTGACCAATTTAAGGAGTATCTCGCTAATCCTCCTATTTTGCAACCTTCTCAATTCAATAAATCCTTTTATCTATATACTTTCGCTACTTCCAATGTTGTGAGTGCGTTGTTGGATCAACATGATAGCAAAGGTAAGGAAAGGCCAGTGTACTATATTAGTAGGACCTTACTTCATTATGAAACAATATATACCAATTTGGAAAGAAAATGCTTGGATTTAGTTTATGCCTTTCAAAAACTCAGGCATTACCTGTTGAATGTTGAGGTTAATGTGATTGTTAAATTTGATCCTCTAAAACACCTTTTCTCAAAGACTAGTGATCTCTCTGGCCATCTGAAAAATGGGTGATGTTACTAAAAAATTTTGATCTTAATTTCATTCTTCAAAAGTCAATTAAAGGAAAGGATTTAACTGATTATTTAGCTAAAGCTCCTTTTCCTCATTCTAATACGAGCGTTACCTCAATAGAATTCCTCGATGAGAACATTTTATCAATTAAGCATGAAGATGTTTGAGAATTATATTTTTATGTTTCTAGATGTAAGACAAGTTCTTGTGTAGTCATTATATTGGTCCCTCCTACAAAGAAACCGATCCCTATGTCATATAAATTGACCTTTTCTTGTACCAACAATATTGCGGAGTATGAAGCTCTTATAGCTGGCTTACGGGCAGCTTCATCCCTTCATATTAAAAACTTGGAAATCTACAGGGATTCACAATTGATTGTTGAACAAATCAAAGGAGGTTATCAAACTAAGAATGATAAAATTACGCAATATAGAGATTTTTCTCTTGATATTCTTTCTCAATTTTCTTCTTATATGATTCAAACTTTACCTAGGAAAGATAATCAAAATGCGGATGCCATGGCAAGCGTAGCTTCTTTCGTTTGTCTTGAGAATAATGCCGAAGAATTTCAATTTACTATACACACCCTTAAACACCCTGCAATCTCTAATAAGGTTACTGTTGATTGTTTTAAATTGCATTTGGATGAATGGCATTCACATATCTTTCATTTTTTGAATGATAATACCTTTCCAGAATCGGTAACAAGGAACATGCGTAATCGTAATAGGAATCTTGTAGCACATTATATAATTGTGGGAGATATTCTTTACAAACATTCTTATAATGGTTTTCTATTAAGATGTCTTGGTAGGACCAAAATTCTATTAGCTTTAGTAGAAGCTCATTCTGGTTCTTGTGGGGGACATTTTGGTGGAAAATCTTTAGTTAATAAACTTATTAGAATGGGATACTATTGGAAAACAATTTTTTTACATTTGTTAAGAAGTGTCCTCAATGTCAACAACATGATAATTTAATTCATGCTCTAACTTGTGAACTTCGTAATCAGGTTGGTCCATGGCCTTTTAGTATTTGGGGTCTTGATCTTATTGGAAAAATCTCACTAGCTTCTTCTCAAGGACATACATACATCCTAACAACTATAGATTACTTTACAAAGTAAGTAGAAGCTATTCCTCTCTGTTCTACTACTGTGGATGTTATTTGTGATTTTATCCTTAATCATATTATAGCATGATTTGGTATTCCTTCAACAATAGTTTTAGACAACGACACTCCTTTCAAGAATAAAGAAGTCACAAAATTCTTGGAGAAATATCGTATTCAACATAGATTTTCTACTCACTACTACCCTCAATCTAATGGTCAAGCCAAAGCATCAAATAAAGTTATTGAACAAATCTTAAGGAAAACGGTTAACTAGCATGCGAAAGATTGGCATACCCAACTTACTTATGCTTTATGGGCTCATAGGAGTAGTGTTCGTACTACCATGGGTACTTCTCCTTATAATATTTTTTATGGTACCGATGCTATTATTCCCTTAGAATTAGAAATACCTTCTTTGCGTGTTTCATTTCATGGGATAATTGACAAAGATACTTTTCGGGAACAACGACTACAGGAATTAGAAATGTTGGATGAACAATGGATAAATGCTTTGGAACATATTAAGGCTTATCATAAATCACTTCAGATACGATATAATCATAAGGTGATTGGATGGTCATCCTTGGTAGGTGATTTAGTCTTTTATGAAAATCAAAGGAATGTGAATGCTTTACCCGATGAAAAATAGAAGTTTAGCCCTAATTGGCTTGGACCTTTCATAGTAATTGAGGACTTTACTTGAGGTGATTATAAGTTTACTGATATGAATGGTGTCCCTCTTAAGGAACCTATTAATATTATGCATCTCAAACAATATTATCCCTAAATACACCATTCTTTATTTATGTATTTATGTATTCCTTATAGAATAGTTAGGTGTCTTTTATAGGTTATGTAATTTGAATGCATTCATACATAATTTCATTCTTTCTTTCTATTAAATTTTTGTGTATTGATGAAAAGTACAAGTAATCAATCATAGAACTAACTGGGCAAACACAATTTTTCATATATAAAATTCTTTGAGTTTGGTACATATATGACACATGTGCCATGTCTATCAATCTCTATTTGTATGCTCTAAGGGTCGGTGGCTCCCAGCTCTCTTTGATCTATGGTGTGAGGCTAAGGATCTTGGTATGGTAGTCTGTGTGTAGCTCCTTGACATGCTCATCTCATAGTTATGCTCTTGAGCTCTCTGTAGATCATCCATCAATTTATCTTCTCTCTCTCTGCATAACCTCAGCTCTCGCTGGATGCATGCAAAAATATCTGTATGTCTACCAGGATCCATTTGTCCAATAAGGGACTCTCACTTGCTAGCTAGAAGTTAGTAGGATATACATGTATCCTTCAGGACCATGGATACAAATCTCTTCCACTCTGCTACGCTAGTTGCAGAATTCAAACATATTTATCTTTTAGCACTTCTTCTAGAAAAACATTTCCTTAAAATATTCTAATCAATTACATATATATCATACCTAAATCTCCCTCTTGGGTGTCACTAAAGGATCTAGATGGTGGGGGCATGGAGTGACTACCCTCTCCCCGCTCACTATGTCTAGGTCTAGGTAGTGGTGTCTCTGCATGCGCATGGGGAGGTCATCATGATCTCAATGGTACAACACAGACCACCTGATCATCTGCACCTATACTACTACCTGGGGCATCTCCTCTACTCTCTCTTATGCTCTCTCATCTTCTCTCTCCTCTAATATCTCCTCCTCCATAGGATCTCCCTCAGAGATTGGCTACTCCTTGTCTCTTTGATCTTCTTCCTCTTTTGTTGGTATGTCACCACCTTGGTGGGTCCTCTCTGAAAGACCTGGGTCAACTATGGGGTAGTCATCGGAGAAGATGGGGTGGGTCCCCTATAGACTCCAATACATGATATAGTCTCTATTGATGCCTGAATATGATACATTTAGAGCTACCTCTGTATCCTCGATCTCATTTGTCTTGTTATCTATAATATCTGCTACTGTGGGTTGATGTATGGCACTGGGTCTCTTATAGTATCTTGTTGGATATACATACCAATTTAATTTCTAGGGGACCTCCCGTGTCATACCAAATTGTCTCATCACTCTATCGTAGTAGTATGGCATCACTACATGACTGGTAGAACCCTCTAGCAGCTTACGCTGTTAGGAGTGTCTCAGCTAGTGTCGATTATCTGGCCATTCTATCATCCGATAGTATGGTCTCCATATCACATTAATACCTGGTATATGGTCAAAGTGTACCCTCCAAAAGAGGATATGAAAAATCTCTTGGTGTGCTCACATCTACCGTCACTGGAACACCCTGTGGTTGTGTACATGTGTAATGCTCAAACATCCAAACCTGTAGCAAGGTGCATACTATAAGAATTTCCCACTGAAATTTTACTAACTGACTCAACTCATGGTAAAGATGTGCTAAAATGATGCAACCCCATGAGAAAAAAATCCTATCACTCTCCATCCTGCGTACGAGATGGCTGAATGGTGCTAAGAATACTGTACCCTTTATGTTGGATACTACAACCAAAGAGAGTATACATAGAATCACTCTCCGTACCAAAGGTGTTGGGCCTGCTAGTATGGCTGATAGAGTGATATGGTCTGATCGGGTCCTCATCTGTGGTACTTATCCCAAACAATACTTCCCATCTAAGAAAACCTTGAGAGGACCCCGCTGAACTCTCAATTTGATAGGCTTGCCAGGGACTGGAAGACATAGGATCCTATATACATCCTCTAGTGTGATCGTGATCTCTCCTGACGGAAGATGGAAGGAACAAGTGTCCTCATCCCACCTCTCTATCATGGCTGATATCAAGGATCGATGTAACTTCATCTATGGTAGGACTTCTACCCAGTACAATCCCACATCTCTCAATAGTTGTATCTCATCTTATTGTAGCTCAAACAAGTTCTCTTTGATAGTCAATAACAACCCTCTGAAGGGGTGCTCTTGGAGACAGACAAGATCCTGTCACAAACAGTATCATATCAGTACTCCATCATCAAACAACTACAATACCCACTTGACCTAGTCAAGGTCAACATTTTTGGGTCAGGGTTGACCTTTTTGGGTCAAGGTTGACCTCCCCTATAAACACATGAATTTTTCAATCACAAATATCAAAACAAGGAACCTACCTTAGGCAGTGGATGTCCGCTAGCCAAGCACTCTCTCAGGACCTCCATACAGCTCGCTCGAAGTTGTTCTCTCTTTAGCATTCTGCTTCTTTTTCCAAACTCTCCAAATGGTAAGAATGAGAAGTTAAGTGTTTCTTCATCTTATTTATAGCTGCAAATTAGGGTTTTATTAGGGTTTTGTTTGAATTTACCTAGGTTAAATTTGAATTTCCCTTTATATGCATTTAGATAGACATTCACTCTTTTCATCATAACTTGAGTTTGGTGGCTTCATTTTTAGTGTTCTCAGTGGCGTTGGAATTTTGATTTAGATAACTAACCTCTTGAATCAATTTAGGAAAGTTTTTAACCCTTCTAACTAGTTTAGGAAAAGACTTTTCAATAAACTACATATCTAGTGTATAGATCTAATCTTATCTTCATGTTTCACCTTTTAGAATTAGTAAGCTGAAACAGGGGGGCATAAGGGGATCTATGCACTTCTCAAATTCATCCTAGTAAGTCTTAGGTACTATATGGATTTTCATTAACCATGTGTGCTGCAGGTTGCAGGTACTAACGGTTTCTTGCAGGATCTCCACATTGAGGACTTGGCTATATCCTTTTTACTTTATGATATTTTCTTACTTTAGCTTGCATATTCACGTAGTTTCATATCTAAGCTAAAGTGGGGGATAAATGTATCATCTTAAAATGGAAGCACTTCCATTTTGGTAGGTTTATCACCCTCATGTAGTACACTTGCATATTAGATTTGCATTTAGGTTGCATCTACACTTGATTCTGCATTTCTAGGTGAAACTAGGGTTAGGATCCTATGGATCCTCCTTAGTTTTCCTCTTTGTGGCTTTATTTTTAGGTAGAACCTATGTACTAGCTCTCCTAATCTTCATCATACCTCCTATTAGGCCTCTATGCCTCTATCCAACATTCTGGTGTATTTTCTCACCTTCCTAGGTCCCTGATTGACTTGGGAATCCTGCATATTTCTTAAGGTGACCTGCCTGAAACTTCAGGTCAGGGTTGAAGTCAATTCTGACCTAAGTAAGAATTGACATCAAACTTGACCTAGGTCAAGTTTGAGGTCATCCTTGACCTAGGTCAAGGTTGAGGTCGACTTTGACCTCTGTTAGGTGTTGGTCCCCGCTTTCAAATCTGGAGCTTATCGGGGTTCTAAACTTAAAAATAGGTCCTGGGTCTAGATGCGGAAGTGTTTTCTCTGATATTTGAATTAATACATCCCCTCCTTGGTAGGTGATTGTAATTGGAACATAATTCAAGGTGAAATTTGAATTTGGGTCCCTTGCATTGCCCTAGGAGGTCTATATTGAGATCTCTATATAAGCACTCTCTTTTGCCTTCATTTCTACATGAGAGAAAATTGTAAGATGATATGATGCAATTACGATTATGAAATGATGATGATGCAAGAAAGAAATAGGATGATATAGAAGGAAAAGATATGATGATGCATTAATACATACAAGCATTTTGTGGACAAACTATTGTGGATCTTCTTTGGAGCAAGATAGAGTTCTTCCTTTCTTCCTTCTTCTTGGATCCACCATTTTCAACATTCAAGCATTCAAAAGATACTATCATGGGGTAGAAACTACGGATTGTGAGTTTGGTAGGAATGCTTTAACCTTGGGGGCTTGGTATGCTTTCTTTATCATATTCAAATCTATGCATTGCTTTCTCATTTTCAATTCATGTTAGGGTTTTAATCTAGAGGATTAGATCTTGACATTACACATTCAAAGCTCTTTCCAAGAGCAACACAAACACATACATTCTACTATATTTGGCTATTTGTGGAGGTGGAGACCACAAAAATAGGGGTTTGACTAAGGCAAAACCCTATATAGCCACCCCAAAACCCCTTTTTTGAGATATTTGCAGGTGCTATTTTGGGAGTTATAGTATCGGGACAACAAGTTGGAGTGCAGATTCAGATACCCTTTTCAGCAAACTATTAGGATCCGGAAACAAATTTTCTGTCAAAGATTTTTGAAGTCGATTCTTCCCTAGGTCAGAATTGGAAATTCTAGGTCATTGCTAACATTTACTTGAGGGTCAAAATCAGAACTGTGTTGGATCGGAAAAAGATTTCTAGGTTTTTTCCGTCTCTGCATTTCTATTCCAGATCTGGTCTTAGATTTTCTAGAAACTCAACATAGACATCGGAAAAAGGGTATTTCCAGATCTGCTATGATATGAGGTAGGTATTTTACTCCATTATTCTTTACAATTCTTTTCTTGATTAACATTCCTTATCATAACAATGAAATGTAAATGGTTGAATATGGCATAAGGTCTCTTTTATATGCAAATCTCCATTGTGCAAACCCTATTTAGAAGACCATCCAAATTTACCTCTTACAAGAAGATTTTGGAAAATTGCTTGAGTCTCTATACATTTAGGTATGATATCCATGTTAGAATATTCCCAAAGGATAACTGAGAGGGGGGGGGGGGGGGGGGAATCNGGGGGTGAATCAGTTATCAATAACTTTAATTATTTTTTCTTCTTTAACTCTAGAATACAATAAATTAAATGCACATTCAGATAACACAGTACACAACACACAATTTGATTACGGGGAAACCAAATGGTAAAAACCCCGGTGGGAATTAGCACCCACAATGAACTATACTTTTTTATAGTAATCCTTGTTAGAAGATCTTGCAACCTTGTTAGGAGTTGTTATTTACAAAGCAATAAGTATAGTGACCTGGTTAAGGGTCTGACCCTGTTAGGAGTCTTTTACAAATAACCTTGTTAGGGGTGAGGACTCACTGTCCAAAAGCTCATTGCTTTAATGGTGAAGGCTACAACCTTCTGTAGAACAAATATGCACTATATCTAATGATGAATTATAGAGTAGACCTGCTGTCTTGATCAGTTCCAATGTATTGTAATCTTCTTCTTCTTCGTCACATAGACTCTTGATGAATGAACCACATCTGATATTCTGCTCTGTACATTTTCTGTCTCTTTTCATATCATTCACACTTAGCGTATCACAAATGACTTTCTATATGTATCTTCCTCAAAGTATGAGATCATGGGACCTATAAGACAACTCTTCATAACATCCTTGTCAGCTTCACTAAGCACGCAAACAATATTAAGTCCATGCAACACAAACTGAATGGACGCGACACTTCACTAAGTTGGCTTCACCAAATCAACTCTAACTTTGCAATATTCTTGAAACACGTTTGGCGCCTTTGGATAACTATCATCAACTCATAACTAATCATGAATATACACATGCATATCCTGAAGATAGGCACAACTCAAGAAACACGTTACATACTTCGGCTATGAACAAATACTCTTCCAGAACTGTAACTGCCAATAACAGAATTACACAACTTGACTGAAACATCATATCTGAGTCTGTGTATGAACATAACATACTAGGCATGTCTACAATCTAAATATATACACACAAGGCTTGATATCATCATTCTAATAAGTACATATAGAATACTACTATGTATTATATGTTTTCATCAATGAAAAACATACAATCAATCAACTGCATAGAAACAAATCTCCAACAATCTTCCCCTTTGACATTGATGGCAACATATGATATTAAAAACATCCTCTGTTCATGGTGTCCTCTTTCTTTACAATATTCTCAATATCCTCATCAAAGATTCCTCTACACTGCTTCAGTTCTTCTGAATATTTTTATACTCCCCTAGAGTATATGCTCCCCCTTACTATATACTCCCCCTTTGGCATCAATGGCAAAGGGTGCCATAAATAATTATCCACAGGTACTACTCTAGAAGTAGAGTAGTCAACCATTCATCAATCACACAGGACTATTGTTCTTCCTATATTCTCTAATCAGACTTAGGAGAGGGAATTACTCCCAACTTCTCTCTGAGATACTCAAAAGTATCCTTTGATAAAGGTTTTGTGAAAGTATCTGCCAACTTTTCTTTGGTGCTCACATAGTCCAATTTCACTTCTTTGTCTGCAACCTTTTCTCTTAAAAAATGGTACTTGATCTCTATGTGTTTTGTCTTTGTGTGCATCACAAGGTTCTTAGACATGTTAATAGTGGTAGTGTTATCACAATGAATAACAATAGGATAATCAACATGAATACCAAAGTCTTTAACCATCTGCTTGATCCAAACCATGGTTGAACAATTCAGTGCTCCTGCAACATATTCAGCTTCTGCTGTTGACTGAGAAATACAGTTCTTCTTCTTGCTTATCCAAGAAACCAACTTGTCTCCAAGAAATACTACTCATCCTAAAGTACTCTTCCTATCATCAATACAACCTGCCCAATCTGCATCTGTATACACATGAAGTTGTACATTCTCTGATTTAGGATACCATAAACCATAGTCTATAGTTCCCTTTAGATGTCTGAATATCCTCTTGATTTCCATTAGGTGATTATGCTTGGGTTCAGCTACATATCTTCCAACAATGCCAACTGCATTAGATATGTCAAGTCTAGATTGATTTAGATAAATGAGTTTTCCAATCATAAATTTGTACGATGTTTTATCAACTACTGTGGAATCATCATCTTTTGAAAGCTTGCTTCCTATTATCATAGGGGTGCATACTAGCTTACAGTCTTCCATCTTAAAGGTCTTCAATATTTCCTTCACATATTTTGACTGATTAATGAATACACCTTTATTAGTCTACTTTACATTTAGTCCCAAAAAGTATTTTATAGGACCAATCATGCTCATTTCAAAATCATTCTGCATTTCTTTTGCAAATGATGTATTGAGCTTGTCATTACCTTCAAAGATAATGTCATCAACAAATATGGCAACTAGTAGTAATCCATCAGGTGTCTCTCTTGTGAATAGGTTACAATCTGCTGCACCTTTCTTGAATCCAATCTTGGTAAGATAACGATCAAGTCTCTTATACCAAGCTCTTGGGGCCTGTTTAAGACCATAGAGTGCTTTCTTTAATCTGCATGCCATGTCTATTTTATCTGAAAGATTAAATCCTTCAGGTTGTTCTATGTAGACTTCTTCCTTCAAGTGACCATTTAGAAAAGTTGACTTTACATCCATTTGATAAAATTTAAAGTCTTTTAATGTTGCATAGGCCAAGAATAATTTAATGGCTTCTAGTCTGCTCATAGGGGCAAATGTATTAGTGTATTCTATTTCTTCTCTCTACGCATATCCTTTACATACCAATCTTGCTTTGTTTCTTACTACTGTACGATCTCCATTCATTTTATTTTTGAATACTCATTTTGTTCCAATCACATTTTTGTCATTGGGTCTAGGGACCAATTCCCATGTATCATTCTTAATTATCTAATCTAATTATTCTTTCATTGCATTCTTCCAATCAGAATCATTACAAGCATCTTCAACACTTAAAGGTTCAATCTGTGAAAGTAAACATACCTCTTCATCCATTTCTAGAATTTTTGCTTTTGATCTGGTCAAAACACTGCTGTTATGATCTCCAATGATATCATCTTTAGAGTGGTATCTAGATGTGAATTTTGGAACCTTAGGTGTGACTTCTTCTTCTGTAATCTGTGATTCTTCTCTGCTTGATTCAGGGTCATTGCATGAGACATCAATGCAATCAAACATTTCTTCAATAAAAATATCTTTGCTGCTTGGCCTAAGTTCATCTTCAATCATAGGTGCATATTCATAGTATCTCTCTTGAACCATAAACTTTTCATCAATTTTTACATGAGTACTTTCAATTACCTTTTTCAATCTCAAATTGAAACATTTGTATGCTTTTCTTTTTGTAGAGTTACCAAGGAAAATACCTTCATCACTCCTGGCATCAAAATTACCAACACCATCATCTCTCTTGATGTAGCACTTTCTGCCAAAGATTCTAAAATAATTTACTATAGGTACATTACCAAACCAAAGTTCATAGGGTGTCTTATCTGTGCCTGGCCTCAATTGAGTTCTGTTGATAATATAGACTACTGTATTCACTGCATCTCTCCAATATGTGTGCACAACTTTTCCTTCAATCATCATAGTGCACGCTGTATCAAGTATAATCTTGTTCCTCCTTTCTACAATCCTATTCTGTTGAGGGGTTCTAGGAGCACTTAACTATCTTTTTATTCCATGTTCTTCATAGTAATCATAAAATTGATCAGAGGTGAACTCTCCTCCTCTATCTGATCTCAGACATTTAAGTTTTAATGCAAATTCATTCTCAACCTTAGCTTTGAATATTTTGAACTTCTCAAAGGCTTTAGATTTCTCCTTTAAGAATGCAACCCACATCATCCTTGAAAAATCATCAACAAACAAAATGAAATACCTTTCTTCGAAGTATGATCTTGTTTGGGTAGGACCACATAAATCTGTATGCACTAGGTCCAATTTGTTTTCGGTTGATTTCTACTTGCTTTTGAATGAACTCCTTACATGCTTTCCCATAACACATTCCCTACACATTGTGTCAACTGGTCTTGCAATACTTGGAAGGTCTCTGACTGCCTTGACATTACTTATCTTTACTATGTTATCAAAATTGATATGACAGAGTCTCTTGTGCCATAACCAACTGTCATCCACTTTTGCAACAAAACAAATTAGATTAGATTTGAGCTGAAAAACATTACCTTTTGTTTTTGAGCCTGATGCAATCATGTCTCCATCCTTGTTGTTAATGATGCATTTGTTGTCTTTGAACTCCAAATGATAACCTTTGTCAAGTAGCTGTCCAACACTTAGCAAGTTGTGATGTAATCCATCAACATACAAAACATCATCTGTCTTTCCTTCCATCCAAGGTGATAGAACCTCTGCCTATGATAGGTTTAGGAGTGTTATCTCCAAATCTAACCATACCACCTTTGTATTTGTCTAAATGAACAAATCTATCTTTGTCATGACCTGTCATATGGTGAGAGCATCCATTGTCAATGATCCAATTAGTTCTGATGTCTGGTTTGGAAATTAGGGCTAATTCTTGTTCTTCCTTTTCATCTGCAATGTCCATTTCCTCGAGCAACCTTTCCATGTCTCTAAGGGCAACGAATCCAATTTCATCTTCTCCTAAAGCTTCATTAGTTACACCTTCTTCAACATGATAACATTCCTTCTTATATTTAGGTTTGTAATCAGATCTAAACTTTTTGACTCTTGTGGGACACTTAGATGCAAAGTGACCAATCTTGTTGCAAGAAAAACATTTGAATGGAAGTTTTCCTTCATATTTTTCTTTTCCTTTCTTTTCTCTTTTATCAATCATAGCAATGATATCTTCTAGTTCTTCACCAAATTCTTCTTTCTCATTATGGCTAGAGATGTGTAAGGATTTCTTACCATGGACTGAGGCTTTGAAAGATGTTTCACTTTTAGGTTCAGTATTCAATCTTGATATCTCAAATGCAGAGATTTTACTGATCAAAGTTTCTCTCTTGAATTCTTGTGAGAATTGCATGGTTTCCTCTAGAATACTTATCTTTTTTTCATAGTCGGATGTTAAGGTAGTTAACAATTTTTCCATTATATCTTCTTTTGATATTTCTCCACCATTGTTTCTGATTCTAGAGACTGCTTCATTTATACTTTGATTGTAAGCTCTAATGTTCTCTTTAGGTAACATCTCAAGACTATTGTATTTATTTTTCCATGTCTTCCTATGCACATTCTTTTCTTGAATATATCCTTCAAACATATCTTCTAAATACTTCCATATGGTGTATGCTCTGTCAATTTTCTTGATCTCAGAAAATTCACTGTCGGATAGGACACTGATTAGGGCTTCTTTGGAAATTGCATTATTGGTAAATGTTTCCTTTTGTCTATTAGTAGCATCATCCTTTTCTAGGTCTTTCAGAGATCGAATAACAACTTCTTGTGTAGCTATCTCAAAGATCTCAAAGACAACACACTATAGATGTGTTATCATTTTGTTTTTCCAATCCAGATAATTTTATCCATCGAACTTAGGGCTCTCTTTTCTAAAGTAAGACATCTGATCTACCTTAAGCTATTAGGCTTCTTCTCCAAGGCACTTGGCTTTGATACCAATTGTTATAATAGTCCCAAAGGATAACTGAGAGGGGGGGTGAATCAGTTATCAGTAACTTTAATTATTTTTTCTTCTTTAACTTCATAATACAATAAAGTAAATGCACATTCAGATAACACACGTACACAACACACAATTTGATTACGGGGAAATCAAATGGTAAAAACCCCGGTGGGAATTAGCACCCATAATGAACTATACTTGTTTATAGTAATCCCTGTTAGAAGATCTTGCAACCATGTTAGGAGTTGTTCTTTACAAAGCAATAAGTATAGTGACCTGGTTAAGGGTCTGACCTTGTTAGGAGTCTTTTACAAATAACCCTGTTAGGGGTGATGACTCACTGTCCAAAAGCTCACTACTTTAATGGTGAAGGATACAACCTTCTATAGAATAGATATGCACTATATCTGATGATGAAATGTAGAGTAGACCTACTGTCTTGATCAATTCCAATGTATTGTAATCTTCTTCTTCTTTGTCACATAGACTCTTGATGAATGAACAACATATGATATTCTACTCTATACATTTTCTGTCTCTTTTCGTATCATTCACACTTAGTGTATCACAAATGACTTGCTATATGTATCTTCCTCAAAGTATGAGATCATGGGACCTGTAAGACAACTCTTCACAACATCCTTGTTGGCTTCACTAAGTATGAAAACAATATTAAGTCCGTGCAACACAAACTAAATGGACACGAGGCTTCACTAAGTCAGCTTCACCAAATCAACTCTAACTTTGCAATCTTCTTGAAATATGTTTGGCACCTTTAGATAACTATCATCAACTCATAACTAATCATGAATATACACATGCATATCTTGAAGATAGGAACAACTCAAGAAACACGTTACATATGTCAGCTCTGAATAGATACTCTTCCAGAACTGTAACTGCCAATAATAGAATTACACAACTTGACTGAAACATCATATTTGAGTCTGTGTGTATGAGCATAACATACTAGGCATGTCTACAATCTAAATATATCCATGTAAGGCTTGATATCATCATTCTGATAAGTACATACAGAATCAGTACTGTGTATTATATGTTGTCATCAATGATAAACATACAATCAATCAACTGCACAGAAACAAATCTCCATTGTGCAAACCCTATTTAGAAGACCATCCAAATTTACCTCTTACAAGAAGATTTTGAAAAATTTCTTGAGTCTCTATACATTTAGGTATGATATCCACACTTTTCCTTATGATAAGGCAATGAAAATATGGATGTCCAAATGTGGAAGAAGAGGTTTGGGAAACACTTCAAACCAAAGTGCTAGTGGGACAATTGACTCATGTACTGGTAGCATTGAGATGTAGTTCAGTGGAGGTATGCAGACTCAGTGATGTAGGAGAATCTTGGGATCTTGGAAATATTGCATCAAACACAAAGATTTCCTTTTAGTTTCTTTGTTGTTCTATTCTAGTTGGGTAGTTTTGGTATTTTAGGTGGTGGTCACTCCACCTGGTTCATTAGCTTATGCAATCTTATGGGTTTGTGATGCAGTCAAGGACAAAGAATCCCCAAAGGAGATGTCAAATTCTTGAAACATTTATCTACACAATGGGTATCAAAAATATACAATTAACACTAACATGATTTGCATGCAAACAATAAGTTTTATTAATAACAATTTCTTTATACATGTCAGGTTGTAAGGCATTCTTTGTTTACGCCAAGTACAAAGAAAACCTAAATAATAAAAAACCAACTCAGACCTATTCCAAAGCTTCCTAAGTCTTCGAGAAATCCTCTAGCTATTATCTTGTGGTGATTGAACAGTTAAGTCCTGTAAGATTAGGTAATGTAGCTAATTTCTGAGCTGACAAGTTCTAGCTCTAAAGTAGAAGAAAGATTGTATAAATTGGCTTAGGGTTATGGTTTGATATAATGTATGTTTTAGTAGCTTCTTAAAGTGGTATTGAACTATAAGGGATTGTGGATTGTAATCAGGTTGTAATCACTGGATAATAATAAGATTGGACTTGTTGTTGGTAGATGTAGCCCAGGGATTGGGTGAACCACATTAAATCTTCATGTCTTGTGTTCTCTTCTATTTTGGTTTATTATTTTCTGATATTGGTTATATTTCTACATGTAACTTGTTATTTTTGTTTTGTTAATCCTAACAAGTGGTATCAGAGAAAGGTTTTTTTTTTTCAGTTATCCTACTGCAGGAAGGTCTCATGATTGAGTGGGAGTCTCATGGTTAAGTGGGAGTAATGGAAAATGAGGGTAAGTTGAAGGTTGAGAAGTTTAATGGGAAGAACTTTCAGTTATGGAAAATGCAGATGGACGACTATCTCTATCCAAAGGATTTATGGAAGCCATTGGGAGGAGTATGAAAGAAAGAGGGAACTATGTCTCAGGAGGATTGGTATATTCTGTATAGAAAATCACTTGGCAGTATTTTCTTATACCTAGCACAATCGGTGGCATTTAATATTACAAAAGTGAAGACAACTGAAGAGTTTATGGAAACCCTAGAGAAGTTGTATGAAAATCCTTTTGCTTTGAATAAGGTATTTATTATGAAGTGTTTATTTAATATGAAGATGGTAGAAGGTGGGCCAGTTGCTGATCATTGAAATGAGTTTAATATAGTTACTAGTCAATTATCCTTTGTAAATGTAAATTTTGATTAAGAAATTAGGGGTATTTTGATTTTTTCTTCTTTGATTGAAAGCTGGAATGACTTGTTAATGGTTTTTAGTAACTCTGTTTATAGTTCAAACACCCTAAAATTTGATGATGTTATTGGCATTATTCTGAGCAAGGAAATTTGTAGAAAAAGCTTAGGTGGCTCCACATCAGGTAATGTTTTGAATGTAGAAAGTAGAGGTAGAGGAAACAAATTTGGAAATAATGGGAAATCATGAGGAAAATCAAAGGGAAAGAGGTCTCAATCAAGAGGAACAAATGATTGTTGGTACTGTGGAAAATTGGGTCATAAGAAGAAATATTGCAGTCTTGGAAGAATAAAGAAGGAGACAAACAAGAAGGCAATAAGGAGGCAAATGTGGTGGGTAATAAATGTGAAGACGATGTTTTTCTCCTTTCCCTTGAAAATGCTGATGATTCATGGGTTCTAGATTCAAGGGCATCATTTCATGCTATGCCCCATAGGAGTTATTTTCTTGATTATGTCCAAGGGGATTTTGGGCTAGTTTATTTGGGAGATAATGAACCCTGTCAGATTGTTGGGAAGGGAAGAATTAAAGTTAAGTTGTAGAATGGGAATCATTGGCTACTACAAGAGGTAAGACATGTTCCAAGGTTAAGTAGGAATTTAATTTTAGCAGGGCAACTAGGTGCTAAAGGTTGCACAGTTATTTTTAATGATAAAAATTGGAAGGTTTCAATAGGTTCGTTACTAGTAGAAAAATGTGTGAAAGTAGGCATCTTATATCTTTTTAGTGGTCATATTGTTCCCTCTACTTTAATTTCTATAGAGAAATGTCAATGTTTAGGAACAATTGTTGCAATTGAGCAGGTAGAATATGAAACAATCGCTATGGATTATGAAATAGCACTATGGCACAACAAAATTGGGCACATGAGTGAAAAAGGTATGAAATTAATTCATTCAAAGATAATTTTACTAGGTCTAAACTATGTCAATATGGATTTCTATGAAAGTAGTGTGTATGGAAAATAAAAGAGAGTTAGTTTTCTAAAGGGTGGGAAGGAAAAGAAAGATGAAAAATTGGAGCTTGTGCATACAAATGTATGGGGAGCAACTCAGGTATCTTCCCTTGGTGGCTCTTTGTATTATGTTACTTTTATTGATGATGCAACTAGGAAAGTATGGATTTATTTCCTTAGGCAAAAATTTGATGTATTTGAAACTTTTAAAAAATGGAAAAGCTTGGTTGATAATGAGACTCGTAAAAGAGTAAAATGTCTCAGATCTGATAATGGTGGTGAGTATTGCAGAAAATAATTTGAAGATTATTGTTCCTATAATGGTATTCATAGGCAGAAAATAGTTCCAAGGCCTCCACAAGAAAATGGAATGGTTGAATGCATGAATATGAAAATAATGAAGCATGCAAGGACTATGAGGTTTTATACTAGGCTTCCCTTAAACATGTGGGTAGAGGTTGTAAATAATTTTGTTTATTTAATTAGCATAGGTCCCTCTACTCCTTTGGGTTGTGGTATTCTAGATGAAGCATGGTCTGGTAAGAAGGCGAGTTATTATTTTCTTAGAACCTTCAGTTGTGAAGCATTTGCACATATAGATTTTGAAAATAGAACCAAGCTGGAATCTAAATCAAAGAAATGCATATTTTTTGGATATGGCATTGATGAGTTAGGATATAGACTTTGGGATTTGAGAATAATAAAATTGTAAGAAGCAGGGATGTCATATTCAATGAGAAAATGTTGTACAAAGATCTGTTGTGGTAGCATGAGAAGAAAGACAATGATTATGTAGAATTGGATGATACTCCAAAAGATGATGTTCTAGTAGTTCCTTATGCTTTACAACAATAAGAACAACAAAAAATACCACACACCCCAGTGAATCTAAGATGGTCAACAAGGCTAAGTAGACCTCCAGATAGATTTTCTCCCTCTTTGTAATCCATTTTTTTAATAGATGCTGGTGAACCTGAATGTTATAATGAAGCTATGAAGGTGGATACAAAGCTTCAATGTGAGTCTGTAATGATAGAAGAAATGGAATCTTTGCTAAAAAACCTAACTTGGGATTTATGTTAGTTACCTGCAGGAAAATGAGATTTATAGAATAAATGGGTTTACCAGCTGAAAGAAGAGGATGGAGGAAAGACAAGATTTAAAGCCAAATTAGTTGTAAAAGGATTTGCATAGAAAAAGGGCATTGATTTTGATGAGATATTTTCTCCTGTTGTTAAAATGACTTCTATTCGTACTATTTTAAGTATTGTGGCTACTGAAAATTTACATTTAGAACAACTTGATGTTAAAAAAACTTTTCTTCATGGTGATATGGATGAAGAAATATATTTATGGTAAAGGCACAGGGTTTTGAGGTCATGGGTAAGGAGAAATTAGTGTGCAAATTGCAGAAAAATTTATATGGTTTGAAGCAAGCACCTCAGCAATGGTATATTAAATTTGACACTTTTATGAATGAGCATGGATACACTCGGTGTCATTCTGACCATTGTGTTTATTTCAAGAGGTTGGATGATGATAGCTACATTATTTTATGTTTATATGTTGATGATATGCATGTAGCTAGGTCTAACATGGAGCACATTAAGGGGTTGAAACAATAGTTAGAACAATCATTTGCTATGAAGGATTTGGGGGTAGCAAAACAAATCCTTGGTATGAAAATTTACAGGGATAGGAAAAATAGAAAATTAACTTTAATATCTCAGGCTGATTATATTGAGAAGGTGTTGCAACATTTCTCTATAGAGAATGCCAAATCTATCAGTACACCTTTGTCTAGTCATTTGAAATTGACTAAGGAGATGTTTCCAAAGACACCAAAAGAGGAGGCTAAAATGTACAAGGTACCTTATGCTTCAATTTTAGGGAGCTTAATGTATGCTATGGTATGTACTAGGTCAGATATTACACATATAGTGGGAGTCGTAAGCAAGTATATGAGTCACCCTAGGATTGAGCATTAGAGTGGAGTCAAATGGATTCTCAGATATCTGAGAGGTACATCTAGTAAGTGTTTACACTTTGGGGGCTCTACTAATATACATGGCTATGTTGACTCAGATTTGGCAGGAGATCTAGATAACAGGAAAAGTACTATAGGCTATGCATTTATTGATGGCAGGACATCAGTGAGTTGGATTTATAGGTTACAAAAGGAGAATTCTTTATCGACTACAGAGCCAAAGTATGTTGCTGCTACAGAGGCAGCCAAGGAAATGATATGGCTTCAATTCTTCATGGAATAATTGGGGCATCCACAAATGGATAATTATCTATATACAGACAGCCAGAGTGCTATTCATCTTGTGAATAATTCTTCCTTGCACTCAAAGGAGAAACATATATAATTGAGGTACCATTTCATTTGGTCAGTTTTGGATGATGGGCAGTTAAAGCTAGAAAATATCCATACATATGATAATCCAATAGATATGTTTACAAAGGTAGTGACAAGGGAGTATCTGAATTCTTGTTCAACTTCAATTGGTCTTCTAGACTGAACATAATAAAGGAACATCAGAGTCCAGGTGGTTGGATCCAATGGGAGCTTCATGGGGTAGAGGTTTAGCTACAAGATCAGTCTCCAAGTAGGAGATTATTGTTTTATGTAGAGCCTGATCATTCCCAAAGTGGGAGATTGTTATCTTGTGGTGACTATCAGGTAAGTAATGTAAGATTAGGTAATTCATCTAATTTCTAGGTTGACATGTTCTAGCCCTAAAGTGACATAAGGATTGTATAAATTGGCTTAGGATTATGGTTTAATATAATGTATGTTTTATTATCTTCATACGTCGATATTGAGCTGTAAGGAATTGTAGTTTGTAATCACTAGATAATAATAAGACTGGACTCATTATTGGTGGATGTAGCCCAGTAATTGGGTGAACCATGTTAAATCTTCATGTAACTTGTGTTTTGTTAATCCAAACACTAGAAAATTCTCTTGTACCCATACCTTGTAATACTTCCATCTTCCCTATTTCTTATTCCCAAATAATTGCAAGCCCTAAATATAAACAAAATCACCAATATGTCGGCCTCAACAAATTTTACATATCCCCAAAAATGTGTTAGACCTAGTCGACCTTAACCCAAATTAGATACAAAATTTAATTAATTTATCGAGGACCTATCCAAAAAATCAATTTGGCCACATATAGATCCACCTAGGAAATCATGCGATTCATCACCAATGATCAGAACAATGACTGCAACCTTGATCAATCAACCGACTAACTCCAAGAACCAGTGTCATGAAGAACAAAAACAACTGTTAGAGAAACAACAATATCTCTAAAACCAAGCCACCTCACAAAGAACTATCATAGAATAAGGCTCAATAAATAGAAAGAAACAAACCCTTTTAATCACTCCTACCAAACATCTCCTCAGTTAAATTGATCTTAGAATCTCAGAAGATTACCTGAAGCAAGAAAATTGTTAGGAATCATAAAAAAGAAGTAGAGAAAATCAAAGAATAAAAGTGTGAGTGCATGAAGGAAATTACCAAGTTCACCAAGAGAGAGAGATGAATTGCTTCAAAGTATCAACCCAAAATATCACCAAAGTGCTCCAAGAACAACAAAAACTCAAAGATTTTTGAAAGGGGAAAAGCAAAGAAAAACCCCTTGTGTATTATATGAATGAGGCTCAAAGCCTAAAGAAGGAGAGATAAATGGAGAACAAATATCATTACAATATGGAGAGCAATAATGAGAAAATGAAGGAGAAATGAGAGAATAGAGAATAATAATAGATCAAGTGTGTGAAAGGCATCTCTTAAGTAGAGATGACTAGAGGAGTTTGCATGTAACTCCCTTCTCCTATGAATGCCACATTCATATTGTGTGTTTGACAAATGTGAGATTCCTCTTAAGGAGGAATATCTAATTTCCTTATTAAAGGAATTACAAAAAATGTGACATGTCCTCCTACTTGTACTAGAGGACAAATACAATAAGGATACCTTGGTTTATCCTTTAATTACATATTTTCAACCAATGAAAGATTAAATTCTAACACATTTAATCTTTACTTGGGGGATTTAGATCAAGGGGTATCAAACCCAAATTGTTACAATGAAATTCAAATTTCTCTCTAGAAAGAGGGTTTGTCAAAATATTTGCAACTTGATCTTCACCCTTGCAATAGATGAGGGATACTTTCTTTTATTCATTTTGCTCTCTAATAAAGTGGTGGTGGAGAGAAATGTGCTTTGAATTTGCATGGTAGACTAGATTCTTTTCCAAGGCTATTTCAGTTTGATTGTCACAATATAAAGTTGTAGGTTCATGTTGAGGTAGACCCAAATATTCAAGAATTCTTCTAAGCCATAAGGCTTCTTTAGAGGCATTAGTACAACTTTTGTATTCAGATTCAGTAGAACATAGTGAAACAATTTGATCTTTCTTACTTTTCCAAGATATAGCACCTAAACCAAGAAAGAAACAATACCCAAAAGTAGATTTCCGATCATTGGGGTCTCCACCTAAATCTGAATCAGTAAAGCCTTTTAATGTAAAATCAGAATTTGCATCATAAAATAATCCTATATCAAGAGTACCTTTAATATATCTTAATATTCTTTTAGCAATTTTGAAGTGTGTTTTTTGAGGTTTGGACATAAATCTTGAGACTAAACTAACACTAAAAGATATATCAGGTCTAGTGAGAGTTAGCTAATTTAAAATTCCTACAAGTTGTCTATAAGGAGTAGCATCTATAAATGAAGTTTCCATTTCTATCATTAAATTAGTTCCTAATTCACATGGAATTGAAATATGATTAGCATCATTCATATGAAGGCTATCAATAATATCTTTAGCATATTCACTTTGAGAAATAAAAATACCCTTAGGGGTTTGCCAAATTTGCATTCCTAAGAAATAATGTAGAAGTCCTAAATCAGTCATTTGAAATTTTTGGTTAAGTTGAGACTTAATATCAAAAATTAAATGGTTAGAAGTTAAAGTAAGAATCAAATCATCAACATAAAGAATGATAATGATAATGCCATTTTCACTATGCTTGATATACAAGTTAGGATAATTTGTACTTCTAGAAAAACCTTGAGAAATAAAGAAAGCATTGATTTTAGAATACCATTCTCTAGGAGATTGTTTTAAACCATAGATATATTTCTTTAGTTTACATACAAGATGTTCATTAACTTCTTTAATAAAACCAGGAGGTTGAGACATATATATTTCTTCATGCAAATCACCATTTAAAAAAGCACTTTTAACATCCATTTGATGAATAGGCCAATTCATTTCAGCAGCTAAAGCAAGAACAACTTTAATGGTAGGCATTTTTTCAATAGGAGAAAAGGTCTCATTATAATAGATTACTTCAACTTGAGAGAAACCTCTTGCTACTTATCTAGCTTTAAACTTACTAATTTTATTATTTGCATTCAACTTAGTTTTATATAACCATTTACATGAAACAATATTTTTGCCATGAGGTAAAGTAACTAAAACCCAAGTATTATTAGAAATTAAACTATCATATTCATCTTGCATAGAAATTTTCCAATGAGGTTGATTTTTAGCTTGAGAAAAAGTTTGAGGGTCTTTAGAATTCATAAGAGAAGACATTAAAACATAGTTACAATAATTAAGTCTTCTAGGTTTAAGACCACCCATTCTAGTAATATAATCATCACCTTCATTAAGTAAATCTTTAAACCATTTAGGATTTCTCTTAGAAGTAATGGAAATATCACTATGAGGAGTAAATTCATCATTTTCATCATCATTATGAGGAGTAAATTCATAATTATCATCATGAACAACATTATCACCATCATGAGCAAAACTTATCACTAAGAGGAGTAGAAATATTATTACCATCACCATCATCATATTTTTTAATATTAGTAGGAATAGAAATAGATTCATTAGGAGTAGGGTTTAGAATAGGAGGTTGGTCCTCCAAGAGATCAATAATACCACCTTTAAATTCATCATCTTTGACCTTGGAACAATCATGAACTTCATTTTTCTGCAATAACAATATCTCTTGCAATATGAACCTTGTTAGTAATAGGATCATAAACTCTATAACCTTTAGTAGATTCATCATACCCAAAAAAAGTAAATGAAGAAGATTTAGAATCTAATTTATGCCTTTTTTGTTTGGGTGTGTGAACATAAGCAATAGATATAAAAAATTTCAAGTGTTGTAAATTTGGTTTCCTACTAGACCACGCTTCCTAAGGAGTTATATTTTGCGAAGATTTAGTAGGAGTTCTATTAAGAATATAAGATGCACAAGCCATAGCTTCAGCCCAAAACTTGTAATGCATATCTTTAGTATGTAACATACATCTAGAAATTTCCAAAATGGTTCTATGCTTCCTTTGCACCACACCATTTTGTTGTGGTGTATAAGGAACAGTAAGTTGATGTTTTATACCAAAAGTTCTCAAGTAAGAAAGTAAAACATTATTAACATATTCAGTACCATTATCTGTTCTAAGTATTTTAAGTTTAGAACTAGACTGCCTTTCCACAAACATATGAAATTTAGAAAATGTGTCAAGTACTTGATCTTTAGTATGCAAAAAATAAATCCAAATTCTTCTAGTAAAATCATCCATAAAAGTTAGAGCATACTTTGAACCTTGTATGGATATGTTCTCCATTGGAGCCAAAAGATCACTATGAATAAGATGCAACTTATGAGACGCCCTCCATGAAGTACCATGAGGAAAGGGATCCCTTTTCATTTTTCCACTCATGCACCCTATGCATGTAATTTTAGATGGAACAATATGAGGTAAACCTTCAACCATGTTAGATTTTTGCATCAATGTAATATAATCAGAATTTAAATGGCCAAGCCTTTCATGCCATAAATTGAAATCAATATTAACTTTCAAAGAGTACCTTGAAGAGGAAAACTCATAAAATTTAAATTTTTTATCATGATCCATCTTAGAATTAGCAACAACATGATCAGTGTTATGATCAATAATGTAGCACATATCCTTGTGAAATCCAACTTTGTAATCTTGGCATAATTGAGCAACTGAAAGAAGATTAGATTTCAATTTAGGAACATAAAGAACATTGTGTAACTTTCCATTTGAAACATTAACATCACCAAAACCATCAAATTTGCAGCTATGATAATTAGCTAATTGAATTGGAATATTAGTAGTATCAAGTTGAAAATAATCAAATACTTCTCTATGAGATGTAACATGATGAAACACACCACTATCAATAATCCATTCTAAGGCATGAGAAGAATTATAACAAGTAGTAAAAGCATGACGAGATTCATTACCTTGAGACTTGAATTTATTTTGATTATTTTTATTGATGGGCTTTGTTATGCCTTGCATACCCGTGCCTACATTTTGTGGAAAAAATGTTGGGTCCCCATTTTTGCTTTTGTTTTGCCTTGGTTTCTTTTGGTTTTATTTTGTCTTCTTTGGACTTTGTCTCCATGGGGTTGGTGTTGTGTTCTCTTTTGGTCTTCCTTTCTCCAAGGCCTGGTCCTGGAGTGTTTGTCTTCTTTGTTCCAGCTGGATTCCAGACTCTAGGATTCTCTGTCACCATCTCCTCTTTTACTAGAGGGTGCGGTTGCATGGGATCCCCATGCCTGGAGTCCAAAGGTTTGAATTTTCTTGGGATTTTTGGAAGGAAAGTGGGATGTTTTACCCTAAGGGTATAAATAAGTTTCACTAGTCATTATTACATTTACCATGAACAAATTACCCAGAGCGATTCAAGGTGATTAAGGCAATTTAACAACAATTAAGTACGATTTGTTCTTAGAGCTTAAACACTGCTTAACATTAACTGGAGGTTGTGTGTTCATGGTCATTTAAATCTGATCAGTTGCAAAGTGTCTCCCATGCTCATTCTCCCATATTCCTCATGTTTTAAGGTAGGCCCTTCTGGTTCTCCCTTGATGTTTTCTTGTTTCTATTTTTGGGTTTTCTTTCCTTATTTTTCTTTTCGTCTCTGTTTCCTGTTCTATTCTTGGCATCACCTCCCATTGGTGGGATGGCTTTACTAGAGGGTTGTCCACCCCTATGTGGTTGCAAAATAGTGTATTCTTGTGTACACACTATAAATTGTTGTGAATTGTCTATAAATGGCTGTATATAGGTTTGTTTTGGGTCAACCTGCGAGTTGTGCTTTAGCCCTTTGTGTAGGTGCTTGTATATTTCTGTATATCCTTCCTTCCTATTTGGTGGTGAGCTCACTGTGCCCTTCTGTGTTCACCCAAATTGTCAAGCTCGCCTTTCTGGTGTCTACAAACTTGAACTCAAAACCTCTCCTGGTTGAGTTTGCAGGTTTTCTCTCTCCTCCATCTTTTCTGTCTTAATGGCAGGTTTAATTCCCCCACACGTGAGCATTCAAAACTGGCCCAAGTGGCATTCATTCTCTGGCATGTTTGGCCAACTATCACCATTATTACCATTACTCCCTTTATTGCATGCCCACATGACGCCCCCATGTCAGCCTAGTATGGATAATTTATGGTCATGTCAATAACGATTAGTTTTATAGACTCTAGGTCCTAAGTTCCCCCTTGGACCTTCATTTCAATCATCGCATGAGCCAAAATCCCTAGAAGCTCCGAGTATAGATCAAATTCCTAAGTCATTTCATTATATATATATATATATTCAGGGTTTGATCCAAACTAACACATTTTCATAATAGATGCGAGGTGGTGGTGAAATCTCTGAGATCCATAATTTTATTATGTATTACCTATACTGATGGTCATCTAGTCTTGTAGGTTTCTGAAAGTCACTTACCAATCATGTCTAAAGCATCAACTTCTTGTTCACCTGGGAGCTCAGAACTCCCCACGATTGCTTCAACAAGGGAAGCTGTCAGGACAAAGGCCGAGAAGGCCTTAAAGAAACTCCCATTAATAATGAAATATCTGAAGGGAGAAGCTATTATGGGATCAAAGGTTGATTCCAAGCTTCAATTGATCACTGACACAAGTGTTGGGGCATGGGCTGAAATGCAATCCCCGGTGAAAATAATGTTCATACAACACAAGGCCAGAGATCTGATGGCACTTAACATGGCTGCCTCTAGAATCCTTAAGGCCGCCTACTTCCCCTTCTTAGTGCAGGCTCTGGAACTTATTCTCACACTGGTAGAACACTACAACACAACCGTCTGGGTTTTCATGCTTGCTATCCCTATTTCGTCTGGCTATCCAACGCCCATGGTGTCTCTGGATGCCATAAAATTTTATTCAGGGCTAGGGATCCCCCAGTTTTCTAATGCTGTAATTACCACTCGGACCCTGACAATAAATGAATTTGAGAAGCTCCCACAAGCGGCCTGACAATACCTCAACTCCAAATGGCTGAAGACCCTAAGGAAAGACTACAAAAAGATGAAGTTGGAGATCCCTTGGATAGAATTCAAAGAGAGTATACAAATGGGGATCATCGCTTTATGTAGGGTCTTTGGAGAGCCCAATACCTAGGAATTCTCAGCATGGATGTATTTATTCTTGTTTGGCATCGCTTCTAGCAGGAAAAATTTCAATTGGGAAATAATCATCACCAATCATGTAGATGCCTAGCTTGTCAGGGTCACCCGATCTCCAAATTTTACATGACTTCCTATGTTTTGTGGGCACTAGCGCAACAATGCCCCATCACCAAGGGGATTACTCACTATTGGTGAGCTCAGGACTGACAAGTGCTAGAATTATCCATGGGACTATTACCCAAAAATACAATGGGAGGCTAGTTTCCCCAATTTTTGTAGAGTGAATAATGCTTTCGTTTACTATAATATTCTTACACCCACTTGAGATTCCAGATACCAGCTTTCAAAAGAAGCAATGACATTGGTCAGTAATTATGGCCATTATTATATTTAGTTTAAACAACACTCCTACATTTGAGTGACCACCTTCTCTGGGAAAACCTACCTATTGCCCAAACATTGTGGGGATAGGATAATTATTTTGGAATACTAGAGACAAATTCTAGAGCTGCATGCCTTCTTCGCATTGAAGAAGGTCACCAACATTCTGTCCCAATAACCTGTAGGAACTATACTTGTAGCCTCACAGTGGCGAAAGAGGCCGATGATGAACTTAAGTGTTTGGGGCTGACAAAGTTTTACTTGGACTAAATTTTGTTTGATCTACTAGATAAGATAGCATTGGCACTACCCCAGGTGTCAAACGCCCACAAGCCGCACATTGAATATTTTTGTGCAGATTACCAGGATGATTTTGAAGTCTAGAATCAACACTTTGTTAGAATGACAGAAGGCATGATGAAGCACCTCAAGCTTCAAAACTTTCCCATGGGATTTTTGGATACTGCTTCCATAGAGGATTCGTAGTACAAGGCACAAGGAAAAGATAAAATGGCTCTCCCTTCGGTGGAATGGGACACCTCGGAAGGCCCAACAATTGAAGACATCACCCATGATGTAATTGAACATAGTCATGCATATTTTCATAAGATGTATCCAAAAAGTATGTGAAGAGTGGGACCATTGTTTTAGGGATCCAATTCTAGGGCTGGAACCTCCGCGCAAGGTAAGGATAGAGGAAATAGAAAATTTGAAACCCCGCCCTAGATTCCATCCACCATTCCTATTGTGGGACAATTGCACCTTTAGCTGGCAGCATCCCACGAAATGAAGGAAGCCATAAGCACCTGACTAGGCATCCCAATTATTATAGAATAACCTACCCTCCCTTCTGGCTCCCCCTCACTTGCAGAACTTATGGTCTGGGTAATAGGGATAGGAGCGGAGGAGGAGCATGCAACTATTTTGGATGCTGGGACTCCATTGGTGACAAGGAGGAAGAAGAAAAAGACAAATATCCCTCCACTAAAGGTAGAAGTAGACCTCGAGATGCCCCACTCCTCCGAGGTGTAGATTATCCTAGACTCCCTTGAGTTGGAAAATCAACCACAAAATTCCCTGGAGACCTCCCCTTCGCATGATGATTTTGACGATCTATTTGGGATGGATGAACTTGTAAATCTACAAGGGGATATTGGGAAAGTGGTAGAGGAGATTGCCTCCCAAGAAGAAGAAAGGATCCCCACTGATGGGGAGATTATAGACAAGTAAGTTGCCACAGAGCAGGAAGTCTGAGAAGAAGGAGAAAAGGAATCAGAACAGGTGGGCATCATAGATGTTTAGGAAATCCTGGTCTCAGAGACTGAAATAGGAGAAGGAAGGCAATTGCAAAATGAGAAACTAACTTTGGCTGAGGGAACTGGACCTACGAGAAAAATCATAACCTCAGCCACCATGCTCTAGATGCATCTGCCCATCCAAGGCAGTATGACATTCGGCTAGGTGATCCTAGTGATACTATAGATAGATCTAGTTTGGACACCTTTGCCACCTCCAGAGGATAAGCCAATGGAGGAGGATTTCCTAATAGATGATGCCAAAGAAGAAGAGTAGTAGCATTAAGATGAGGGGGAGAACCTCAGAGATATGGATATTGATTCAACAGATGCTACTAAGGATGGGAGCATCGAGACATAAAATATTGATGCCATGAAGGTGGATGGTGCGGATAATCCAGGGAACCAGGAAAAAGAGTTTGATGAGACTCTAAACATTGGGGTTGAGTAGAAGAACCCCAGAGGGGATACACAAGATCAGGCCTTAGAAAAAAGACTGCCCCCACCACCACAATGGTTTGTGGAATCCAAGAAGAGAAAGGCCCCGGCGGTGGTAAAATCCCATCTCTCCCTGGCTGAGATGATGGCACAGACACAAGGCACTCCCAATCCAAGGAAGGCCTGTACACTCCACTCTTTTCAAACTGGTCTAGGTGGAGATACAGTCACTATCTTCGCAACACCTCCCCCAGACAAAGAAGAATCAATGGTGAGTGCTGCTGAATACATGGTCAAAGAGGTGGTTCTGGGGAAGAGGGATAAGAAGGGTGAACTAGACCTATTGAAAGAGGCTAGCCAGGCAATTGAGGCTTGCTATGATAAATAGGCCCAAAGAATAGAGGAAAAGGAAAAGAGTGCAAATCTCCTTGGGCTTTTGACAGAGCTAGCACAATGTATAACTGCCATTCCTTCAGAAGCTTTTGCATCTAGAGGACCACTCCCACAAGGGGATATGGATGCACTAAGGAATATGAAAAAGAAGGCATAGATAGTCGACAATTGGGTGGCCAAACAAGTAGGAAATTTCTATCATTTCCTAGTGACAACACTCCCAGACTCTTAAGTGGCTGATGACATTTTGCATCGAGTTAAAAATGCCATTTCTCTATGGGAAGGAGAAACCGGCCAATACGAGGCATGGATGAGTGAGTTGGGAGAACTCATGGGTCTCAAAGAGGAACCCATCATAGAGTTGGGAATTTTAGGGGAGGAGTCCTTTGATTTTATCTGGGTCTAGCACTTAGACTTGATCTCAAATTGGAGATAAGCAAGCAACTGGTAGGGGCCCTGAGGGACAAAGTTCTGGAAGTTGAATATTCTTTAAATTTATACAAGGAATTTGTTACAAGGGTTTCAAGAGTCGATTCCTTCAGTATAGATACATGTACTCTAAAGGAATATGTTGTAGGGAAATTTGATGAGCTAATGGACTCACGATATCAGTCCCCAGAAGGAATGGATGGAGCAAATATGTCATGCATATCTTGCATGATGCTCCGGGCCCATGATGCAGAAAAGATGGACACAAAATTCAAAGGAAACACCCTAGATCTGGGAAAACAAATGGAGGTGGCCAAGTTTTGTTGGTTCAACATCAAAGATATTGATGAAGATGGAGTTACCTAACTCCTGGAAGAATTTAAGGCATACAAGGAACAATAAGGTTGTCCGAAGTCTGGGGATAGCAGGGTGCATTTTTTTAACATTCATTATTCTTTGAGTGTAAGCTCCTAGACTCTGGAATTCTGGATCCAAATGTTTTGTATTCTTTCAGTGACCCATGTCCAGGTTCCTTAGCGCTGACTGATCATTATCAAGCAGTTAATAAGGGGGATAGTAGGTAGGTGATCTCGGTAAGGCATCACAGATAGAGGGATGACTCTGACAGGTGATTTTACCAAGGAGCCACTCCAACATTAACTACCCGATGCCTCAAAGATAATGAGCTTCATTTTGCATTAATGAGGCATGTTGCCTTAAACTTTGGAAAGATCAAATTTCTTCTATTCTTACTCTGAAACTCTTCTCAATGCCATTCTTCCATCCTCTCTTCTTTTCTTCTTCCTCTGTCACAGACCTCAGCTCTTTTTGAGGTGATTGTAAGTGGTGCAGGTGGTACCGGCCACCAAGTATTGTATTTTAATATTGAGTGTACAGTTAGATTAGGTTAGTTTTAGGGAAAACTATGTGTTTAAATAAGAAGTCTGACCTCATTTCAAGGGTCGGTGAAATTGATGATTTTGCAATCAAATACTATTAGCATCTCATTTCCAAGTTGTTTTAGGAGCTCAATGCTCAGTAGTTCTTAGTAGTTAGATGCTCCCTTGGAGCCATTGATGTACACACCAATGATGGTGGAACACTCTATTAATGTAGAAGGAAGAACAATTTCTTGCAATGATGTTGTTGATGTTCTGATCTCTGAGTTAGCAATACCTTTTTGTGTTGTATGTTTCTAATGTCCTTTGGTATGATGTTTTTTTAGATTAATGATCTCATTTCCCCTTACTATTGAATATGTATGAACTACTGGTTCTATATGCATTTAGTATTTATTGTAGTTCATTAGAGCATTGTTGATGTTGAAAATATGTTGCATAACTATAAGTAGAAGTAATGAACTCTAAACCCAATCTATCTTTTGTTGTTTATTTGGTAAACTCATGCGTGCTTGCAGGAAATCCTAACCTATCACCAAAATCCCCAAAGAAGACAAGTCAAAAACCAGCTATCCTATGAACAAAACAATCACTTGCCCAACTTAGCTCCCTACACTGTCGAGACCTAGCACTTAGGTGCTTGAAGGCCCAGAGAATTTATTCCTTAAAAAAACTTTACAGGTAAAGTTGGTCGGTACCCTGGTACCCGGTGACAACTTATCATCTATTGATCAGACCGGTCACAAAGTCCCATCAATAAAAACTGGCACTAGAAGGAGGGCATAGGGTCTTAGTGGGATAGGGTCTTTTTCACCTTCACATTTTGAAATAATACTTTGATCAACCCCAAATCTTGTAAATTTTGTTGAACTCGAGCCTCTTGCTCAAAAGAAAAGGACCACGCAAACCAAGCTGCCTGCCAACCTTATCTGGGGATTAACTACACCTTAGATTACCCAAGTGCCTCAGATCCCCCTAAGGACTAACGCTCAACCTAGCCAAAATCTAGCAGCCCCTATGGAAAACTACTTTGGTAACACCATGTCCCCACTGGGGTAGTTCCTCGATGCTACCGATGATATTCCTCTAAATTTAGAGAAGATCTATCCCAGATATGAGCATCTAGGCCCAAGAACCATAGAATAATAGCTCCAAACCTACAAGGATGCCATGAAATAACACCAGGTACAACATTAGGATGTTGTGACCCAGATGTTACTTCTGTCCTTAGGACAGAATGTGTTAAACTGGTACCTCAACTTGCCGACCAACTCCATCAATAGTTGGAAGGATATGGAAGATCCCTTCCTAGCAGCCTTGCGCATTCATGTGGACTCGGCATGGTCTCATAGCCATTTTATCTCCATCAATAAGGAACCAAAAGAACCCCTTGCCACATTCAACCATCATTTCCAACATGCCTTGAAGTGGTGCAAGGGTCCCTTCATTCCATCCACTAACGTGACTATCCATACATACCTGAATGCTTTGGACCCCATTGTTGCCACTCTCCTTTTGAGAACCACCACCGCAAATGACCAGGATACTCTAGCAAAGGTTTACAACTTGGCCCTAGAGTTGTCCTATGGTTTGAGAAAAGCTCCCAAAAGGATTGGATAGAGCCTACCATTCAACATGATACCCAATGAAACTTATTACACTAGGGGATACAACTCCAATCCAGCAATGGTTGCCCCGACGATGGCCATGGGTCCACTACCGCCAATAGACCAACAAGATTGATATGTTTATCCATTGCAAGCCCAAATAATATCAGGTTTGGAATTTTTTCCTTGGAACCAGTGGCAACAAATGCAATAGCCCCTAACACAACCCTCTAGAGTACCTTTCTTCTAGTCGCCCATGCCTGGAGCACTGTCGTCCTCGACTCCAGGAGCTACCGCCGCTTTCCCTGGGAACCAACCATAACAACTATCACACTATGACACAACTACCTAGTTGTCAGCTAAGGTTGAATCCCTCCGGCAACTGGTGTCCTCCCTGATGATGAACATGGGGCAGCTGAAGGTGGGGCATTCCATTCCTCACAACTCCAATTCCCAGGGAGGGAATGTTTTCTCCAGACAATGAAACACAAAATCCAGAGGTAGAACCTACAAAAATGGGCCTCGGCCCAATCAACAACAATGGAATAACAATGTGAATACCAAAGGTCCTCTTCCAAACCAAAACATCACTCAGGGTGGTGTTGAACCCAGTCATTCTGCATAGCTTGAAGAATTCCACCCCCTGACCAATTGGTGTAGATTACATAACATTAAATATCATTCCAAGGTGAATTGTGCCACATTGGAGAAGATCATCATGATCTCCTAGTCGGATAGACAACAACCTATCAATCCTACTCTCCTAGAATCATTAGCACAAGAGACTACTCAAAGTGCCTTCATGTGTGAGACTGTCTTCTTTGGTATAGATGAAGAGGATGAAGAAGAACCCAAATTGCATAGGTTCTTTGATGAATCTATCCCATCCTTTGAAGCCAATGCATTCACCAGCCCATAGACTCCTTACAACACTCAAATTCATGCTAGCAAAGGGCTAGCTTACACACCAACACCCCCAAGAATACCTCTCCCTAGGACAACACAAATGATCACTCCTTCCCACTGAAAGGACTCGACTCTAACTAAGCCAAGGATGCAGCTGAGGGAAGCCAACTTTACCTGAGGGGAAAGTTTGACATCACTAAGGCACTAGAGAGAACTACCACCTCCATGAACTTGATGGAGGTGTTACTAAATTGTCCCGAGCAGAAGAAGTCCCTTCTGAAGCTCTTGGGAAACCTAAAAGTTGTTAGTCATCCACCGAAGACTGTCATATTTGATGACACTAACTCAGCTATCTTCTGGAGAAACACAGAGGATCCTCCCTTCTTACTAGGATTGAAAATTCAAGGGAAGAACCTATACAACTTCTTGGTAGATTCTTGTGCTTCAAGCAACATTATGCCCTTATCTATATGCCAAAAGATCAGACTCACTCCCACTCCATCCAAAGGTGCAGTAGTCCAATCGGACAAAACTTCTATAAAGATGGTAGGTGAGCTGAAAAATGTTTGGATTAAGCTCATCCAAAAACCTTGGATATCAAGCATAATAGACATCCAAGTTGTGGACATCCCCAAAACTTACGGGATGTTGTTAAGTTGGAATTGGTCTAAGGACCTTAATGGGTATTTCTCCATGGAATTCTCCCACTTGTGGCTCCCTTAGAAGGGGCAATCAAACCAAATCTAGGTAGAGAGTGAACCAAGAATGAAGCAGGCCCTCACCAAAGTCGAGAGGGTAAATGAGGTCCTTTTCTCTGAATCTTCCCCGGGGTGTACCGACCCCTAGAAACCCTAACATTTGATTTTACCCCTGGGGAGGATCCCATAGTTTCTCAGAGAATCCAGGACCTGGATGAAAAACTAAGGAGTGAGGTAAACTCATGAGGTGACATAGTAACTCCTGCCACACTCTTGTCTGACACTTGGTGTTGGGTACACTACCAAAAATATTCTAAACTAGAGTGTGGGCCTTGTATCACTACTGCTACCCACCATATCAACATCCTTTGGGAGAAAGAACACAAAGCAGATTTGCCTTGACCCATCAATCATTCTAGCAACACACCTAAGGTGATGCTCATCTAGGAATCCCAGCCAGAGACTTCTCCAAAGGAAAACCTCACCCACGCACCATCAAAGTCGGAGGAATCACCTCCCAACTCTCCCAAAATCAATCCAAACACCACTTTGCCTTTGCAACCATAGAAAATGAACAATGACCTATGGACCTTGAAGTTTGATAAATCCTAATCTAAACAAGGCTGCGGGGCTAGAGTGGAACTAATCAACCCGTGGGGGAAATCCTTCCTTGCATCTTTTAGGCTATAGTTTAACTGCATGAATAACATCACAGAGTATGAGGCCGTGGTCCTCGAACTCCTATTTAGATTGAGAAAATGGATCACCCACCTCCGGGTGATGGGTGATTGAGAGTTGATTGTGAAACATGTCATGAAAAATGGCTGGCCGCATACCACAACTAGGCATGGAGCCTAATTGAAGACTTTGATTCTTTTGGCATCGAGATTATCCCTCAAAAATGTAACTATGTTTCGGATGCCCTTGTCGTGTCTACCAGCACCCTTGAGCCAATGGCTGGCTCCTGGCTCTAGAAGTTTTTTGTTGAGATGGTCCTCACCCCATCCATCCTAGATAATATCACTCACTTTTAGGATTTTGAGGATGACCAACATATTCTAGCCTTCATGGCCAATGTTGGCATCTTCAAGGATCAGATAGTGGAAGAAAGAGATCATGAAAATACCAGACAAGATGAAGAAGACAACGAGATTATCGACCTACCAACCAACACCATCCTAAAGGGGATGGTATCTCTTGAACGCATCTTTGATTCAGACCCCCGAGGCTAAGATAAGGTATCATCCTCCTCTAAGGGAGGAAAATTTGAAAAGATTAACATTTTCCAAGCCTATGAAGAAAAAATTATGTATATTGGTACCTCCTGCTCCCCAGAGGAGATGGAGAAGATTCTCACGGTCCTCCGAGAATACATTGACATCATTTCATAGGGGTATGAGGATCTGAAGACCTATGACACATCCATCATGACTCATACTATCCCACTAAAACCAGATGCTAAGCCCTTCTAGCAAAAGAAAAGACCGGTAAACCCATTGATCAAACCTCTAATTCATTAAGAGGTTCAGAAACTGCTATCAACCCAGATTATCTTTCCTATCTGGCACATAACATGGCTTGCCAACCCCCTCCCCATACAAAAGATGAACAACAAGATCTGCTTGTGTGTGGATTTTCACAATTTAATCAAGGCATCGAAGAAGGACAATCACCCTCTCCCATCATTGGATGAGGTATTACAAATTATTAACGGTTCTCAAATGATGTCCTTCTTGGATGGGTACTCCAAATATAACCAGGTTATGGTTAAGTATGAGGATAGATATAAAACAATGTTCACCACCAAGTGAGGAACATTTGCATATCAGAGAATACCCTTTGGCCTCATCAACACAGGGGGCCACATTTCAAAATGCTATGGACATTTCGTTCAAGGGACTAGTAAACAAATGCATTATCATCTATATGGATACTTTGACAGTCTTTTCCTGGGACAGGCGTGATCACTCCGCCCACATCGCCCAAATTTGTGAGAGATGTGGGAGGTATGGAATTTACCTCAACCCTAAGAAATGCATATTCAGGGCCACTGAAGGGAAGCTGATTAGGCATATAGTCTCTAAGAAGGGGATATCCATTGACCTCAAGAGAGTTGAAGCACTGCTGAATTTTTAGATGCCCGACAATAAGAAAGAAATGAGATCTTCCTTCGGAAAGATAAACTTTGTCCAGTGGTTCATCACTGGATTCACTGAAATAGTAAAACTACTTAATGACATGATGAAAAAGGACATGAAGATTGAGTGGATCCCTAAAGCAAAGTGAGCATTTTCTCAAATCAAGCAAACCATAGTGTAGCCCCAAAGAGAAAGTTTGCACCAGTCCAATACTATTAGCATCTCATTTCCAAGTTGTTTTAGGAACTCAATGCTTAGTAGTTCTTAGTAGTTAGATTCTCCCTTGGAGCCATTGATGTACACACCAGTAATGTTGGGACACTCTGTTAATGAAGAAGGAAGAACAATTTCTGGCAATGATGTTGTTCATGTTTTGATCTCTGAGTTAGCAATACCTTTTTGTGTTGTATGTTTCTAATGTCCTTTTCTCTGATGTTTTGTTAGATTAATGATCTCATTTCCCCTTGCTATTGAATATGTATGAACTACTAGTTCTGTATGGATTCAGTATTTAGTGTAGTTCATTAGAGAAGTGTTGATGTTGAAACTATGTTGCATAACTATAAGTAGAAGTAATGAACTCTAACCCCGATCTATATTTTGCTATTTATTTGGTAAACTCATGCATGCTTGTAGGAAACACTGACCTATCACCGAAATCCCTGAAGAAGATGAGTCAAAAACCAGCTATCCCCCTGAACAAAATAGTCACTTGCCCAACTTAGCTCCCTGCATCGTCGAGACCTGACACTTAGGTGCTTGAAGGCCCGAAGAATTTATTCCCCAAAAAAAATTTACAGGCAAAGTTGGCTGGTACCCTGGTACCTGGTGACAACTTATCATATGTTGATCAGACCGGTCACAAAGTTCTGTCAAGAGGCTTCTTATCATTTTGATTTTTAAAACAAACATTAGTTAGGTGACCATCTTTACCACAATAAGTACAATGTGGTTTTCTATTTTGTTGATTATTTTAATTATTGTTATTATTATTGTATGATGGCCTAGAATTAGACCTGTTATTTTGATTATAGTTATTTGAATAACCATTATTATGATTATTGTTACGATAGTTATTTTTTTTATTGGAATAATTATTATTATGATGATTATTATTAGAATTATGATATTTATTACTTTGACTTTGAGTTTTAGAAACAAAATCATGTTCAAAAGATTTAATAGTACCAAATTGCAATAATTTAGCCTCCTCTTGACGTAAGAAATTTTGAAAGATAGCATAAGTTAAATGAGGAGCTAAAGTAGGAATAACAAACTGAGAATGAATATAAGTAATGAATTGCTGAAATTCCTTAGGAAGAAATTTCTTTAAGATAATAGTAATTAATCTAATGTTAGTCAAAGTAACATTAACACCACTTAGTTGAGTTTTAATTGCATCAAACTTGAGTAAGAATTCATCCATATTTTTAAAATCATTATACCTTAAGTCCTCCAAGTTGTCTTGGAGTTGAATCTTATGAGATTTAGATGAGCTGTCATACATCTGCTGTAGAATATCCCATGCTTCATGGGCTTTGGTACAATGTCCAATCAAAACATAAAGGTCAGGAACTATTGAGAGACCAATCAAACCAAGAGCTTCTTCATTTTTCATATTCCATGCATCTTTTTCTTTTTGAGAAGCAGAGGCACCTAGTTCAATAGATGCATCTATAGCAACTTCAAGCAAGTGTTTAAATCAGAATAGAAATGAAACATAAGTTTTCCATTGATGATAATTTGAACTATTTAGTTTAATCTTTGGAATTAGAGTAGACATGATAAAATGATCAAATTATCTTAAACAAAGTGAATTATAATGACAAGATATTGATCAAGATCAAGCAATAAAACTTTAACTTTAATGAAACTTACAATTGAAAGGTTAAATAATGATATTAAAAAATTTAAATTTAAATGGTGAAACAAATGTTAATTATCACTAAATAATGAAATAACAATTGAAATAAGTTAGAATTCATCCAAATAATTTAGGAATGAAACGATATGAAATAATATTGAGTAGAAAATGTTTGAGAAATTAAATTTTTTTATTAAAATAAAGATTTGATTAGATTTTAAAAAAACTAATAAATGAGTCAAAGATACTTGCATAAGTAAAACATTTTTCTGCAGATAATAGATATGCCAATATACCAATTTAGGAAATTATATCAAACCTGCAAAGAAATGCTAGAGAGAAGGAATATATGCCTGCAAAGAAACGGTCTGACTGAAAGAATAAAGTTATATGCAAGTTACATAAAAACTATTGCAGACAAAGATGCACAAAAGAATTAAGAAGCTTCAAAGACCTGTCAAAATTGCTAACAAAGAAATACTACAAGCTTTGTAAAGCTGTGCAAGGCAGGAATGCTGCACTAGATACCAGAAAGAATATGATATAAGACAACTCCCAAATGCTGTGTTAATAAAGATTAAATACAACAAATAAAGAAGTGTTGAGAGGCTTTAAAAAAACCGCTGAAATAACTATACTACTCCAAAATGCTACGTGGACAAAGACCAAAAGATAACAAGGATAACATGGAAAGATTAATGTTGCACAAGGTTATGATAGGGCTGCACAAAGTTAAGGAAAAAGAATGAATATGTTGTGCAATGGAGGAATGAGGATGTTAAGATACTGCTACACAAAGAAAGGAATGAAAGAATATAAAAAGTCTTACACAATGATATGGTTATGCTGTGTGTGGTGAGGTGAGGTGAGAGTTGTGTAAGGAATGGTAAAAAAATTGAAAGATGAAAGTTTTAATGAAGAAACTGTGCTAAATCCAGCGCAATGTGAAATGCTAAGAAAATATACTAAGATACTGAAAAAGTAATATACTATTGCACAATGTAAATGTATTAGCTAATCCAAAGGAGCTGCAAGGAAAATGATTACAAGATATGCCTGTAGAGATATATAAAAAATAGAGATATAAGATATCTAAAGATCTAAAATTAGAGATGTTGAGAACTGAAAGTAAAATAGAGATATGAATATGAAATAGATGTTGCAAGAACCGTTAGTAGATATTATGAATCAAAGATATACAGATTAAATATTGATTTAGAGCTTAAAGTTGGAATGCTGCAGTATAGAGTAAGCAAACTATAAATCCCTTGTAGTTGCTTGATAGAGGGTATGTTAGTACTATAAAGAAACTTGAAAAGAGATGAAAAAACCTAGGTCTGGTGGCAAGACATCCAGAAAAATTTAGAATTAAAATAAATAATGAAGTAAGATGTTAGATTTGCAAAAAATAATGAAGTAAAACCTGCAAAAAAATGGTTAAATAACAAAAATGCTTTCTCCTTCACAAATGAAATATCTTTCAAATTTCCCTACATGCAACACTCAACAAACAAGTATTAAACCTACTCTGATCCCATGTTAGGAATCATAAAAAAGAAGTAGAGCAAATGAAAGAATCCAAGTGTGAGTGCATGAAGGAAATTACCAAGTTCACCAAGAGAGAGCGAGAGAGAGGAATTGCTTCAAAGTATCAACCCAAAAGATCACCAAAGTGCTCCAAGAATAAAAAGAACTCAAATATTTTTGAAAGGGGAAAAGAAAAGAAAAACCCCTTGTGTATTATATGAATCAGGCTCAAAGCCTAAAGAAGGAGAGAGAAATGGAGCATAAAGCTCATTATGATATGGAGAGGAAGAATGAGAAAATGAAGGAGAAATGAGAGAATAGAGGAGAATAATAGATCAAGTGTGTGAGAGGCATCTCTTAAGTAGAGATGAGTAGAGGGGTTTGCATGTAACTCCCTTCTCCTAGGAATGCCACATTCATATTGTGTGTGTGAAAAATGTGAGATTCCTCTTAAGGAGGAATATCTACTTTCCTTATTAAAGGAATTACAAAAATTTGACATGTCATCCTACTTGGAATTGAGGACAAATAAAATAAGGATACCTTGGTTTATCTTTTAATTACATATTTTCAACCAAGGAAAGATTAAATTCTAACAAAACTTCTTTCTCAACCCAGTCACAGAATTCACCATAACTCAATCATGGTAACTCCAAAAAAGTTGATATCATAGGAAAAGATTCCTTATGACCCCATGAACACCACATCATGACCAAAACTTATGAATATCCATAGAACTCAAGTGAGACATCAAAAACACCAACCGGTGACCAGGAACACAACTCACTACAACCAATTATTAGGATCACAAATACCCGATAAAGAATTAGCAGTATCTCACAAAATACTCCACAAAAAGAAGTGCTATCATAGACATAGAATATATGAAAAATAAGGAACAAAACCTATTGACCACTTCTTTCAAAGATCTCAACAGGTCAAATGCTTGTAGGATCTCCAAAAAATTGTCTCAAACCAGGAACATCATCAATCCAAAAGGAAACAACTCCTAAATGATGCAAGTTCTTCAAGAACCCAAGATGCTCCTACATCAGAAACCCAGGGTAAATCAAAAATTGTGCCTCACACTTAGACTCCACAAGAAAATTAGAACTCAACTACTTCATCTTGACCATCAATTTCCCAATATTCAAGGTCAGGAACACAAATCTACGTACAAACAACCTCTGCTTCCTTTGCACTGCAAATAACCAGTCAAAACATCTCCCAACAAGAATAAATAGATCAGGATCTTTAGCACAATACATCATATTTGCACTCTCCTTCACAAATAAATCATGCAAATCATCACATAACTCATCACCTTCATCAACAACAAGGAACCCAAGGTTCTTAACCTCACCATCAACCACCTCTATATCCTTCTGTAGCTCAACAACATAAGTAACAACATACCCAGTCTGCAACTCCTCATGTGTAACAAAAAGATCAACATAAAAAATATAAACCCTATCAACAAGGTAATTAATATTGAGAACCTCAACAATACCCTCAGATAAAGGTAACTCTTCCACCTCATTAGTAATCTCATTACTCACAAGAAGATTCTATACAATTTCCACATCAGATCCATCCATTTGATAATGAAAACCATCTACCACCCGAACCTCAAAAAGGTTAGTCTATACCTCTTCAAAAACAAAATCAATTTGCCATTTCCTCCTATGAACATGCCTCTTCATAGGCCAATCAAACCACTATCTGATCATAAATGCCAAATGACATTAAAAATACTCATCTCTTCAAACTTATTATCAAACTCCTCAAGATTTATCTCATGTCGGCACATGATCCTCTCCTCGAAGATGTGAAAATTTTCCATTAGAAAATCCATCCAACTCTTTGCCCAAATTTCAACAACAACAACAACAATAGATCCAAGATTTCTGCACAATCCAACAATAGTAGTCCTTATCTCTTCCAAGACCTCATTCCTCAAACCGCTCATCTCATTTCTCAAATCGGTCATATCATTTCTCAAATCAGTCATCTTAGTCCTGATTTCATCCTCTATCAGTTCAAGCAACCTAGAGTTCATTCTCCTTGGCATCCTTCCAGATCTAAGGTGTAACTTCCTCTAATTGATAATATGATTCACCAAAGATGATACCCTAACAAATCCCTAGTTCACAAGAACAAAACAAAAGGTAGAAACAAATATCCTATTCAACCACCTTGTGCAAATCCTTTGTTGGTGTGAGTTAGATCAAGTCTCTGCCACCTCACAACAACACCACAGGAATGCCACAAGTCCATAATTCAGATCGATAACCACCACAACAATAAAACCATGCTCATACCAACCATCAATTGGTAACAAAAAATCAATCTCTAGCAAAAAATTCTTTCTGACCACCTTGCACAAGCACTTTATGATGTGAGTCAGATCTAACCTCTACCTCCTCACAAAAAACACATCAAAAGCTTCACAAGTTTAGACACTAGGATTCACACCACAACAAGATCATGTTAGAAAGTGATGCATTTTGGAGTGTTATGATACACCTGAGGGTTGTCATTTATGGTAACACATCTGGTATGATGATCACTTGGAGTTGGTTATAGTTTTGAAGATGCAGATAGAAAAATGACATAGTACAATAATCAGTAAGATAGAGTATATCAGTATAGTTTTGGAAAAAAAAGATAGTATATGATGTTTGATGATATGAAAGATTAGAGGAAGATATTTTGGAATGTACATGACCTTCAGTTAAGTTCTCTTGAGTTTTGGTATTGATCGTAGTGAGTTACAATATTTTGAAGTCATGGGAAGATAGAGTAACAAAGACACAGGGCAGATGAATAGTCATGATGATTAAGGGAGTATGAGATGGAATAAAAACATGCTAAGTTGGATTGAGAATGTGGATTACCTATGATTTGGTAGTATAAGGTCACCGACTTTGTATTTACTCATTGCATAAGTATTGATTCTATTTTGTAATGTAATAGAGAGCTAACTGAATGATGCAACACATATATATGAAGATATTTTTGTTAAGTGAAGAATGATGAAAATATGATATGAGGAGAGGCAGTGATGAGATGATATAAAGTAGATAGAATGCATATCAGATAGCTGTGAGCTATAACAAGAACTATCTAAGCATAGCTGATGCTTGTAATGTTCATTTCTGAGATTGTAACAGAACTATTTTTGATTGTAAGAGTTGTATGCTCAGTGTACCTTTAATAGGTTTTTGTATTCCCCTAACAAGTAAATGTACTAATGTAATACTCAACTCCTAATAGGGTTAGGTCTTCTAACAAGTACACTATACTTTTAGTGTATATTTGTGGGTATCATCCGCACAAGGTTTTTCTCTTGGCCAGGGTTTCCTCAATAATAATTCATGGTGTTATGAGTTATGTGTTATGTTCTTATTTTTTTTCATTTCAGTAATTGTATGGTTAAGTTGGAATTTATTAAGTTCATGTTTAAAGTGATGTAATAATAATTCACCCCCCTCTTAGTATTACTTAATCCTAACAATTGGTATCAGAGCTATTGGCCCTTGGAGAGAAATTTTAACGGCTTAAGGGAGATCAAGATGGATTCTAAAAGTTTGGAGGAAACTTTGAAGAAACACTTGAAGACCTTGACAAAGAAAAAGTAGAGAATGGTGACTTGAGATTCAATTTGAGAAGAACTGAGGGATTCATTAAGAAAGTAAAATATCAGCTTGAACTTTCTAGAAGTTAGGGATAAGATCTTATGGTTCAGATAAAAGAGGATTCATATAATGATACTTTAGATCAGATTAAAAAACATGAACAAGAGACTGATACTTTAAAAATTAATCATGAAATGATGGATAAAGAGATTCAAAAAGAAAAGGATGCTAAACATAAAACTAAAGAAGACTTGAAGGATGCTAATGATGGGACAAATGAAGACTGAACTTGATCACTACAAGAACAAGTATATAAAATTAGAGAAATATAATCAAATCATAAAAGGTGAACTTGTTGAGGCAAAGAAATATATTGAGAGACTTCACATAATAAGTGACTTGATCGATGAAAAAAAAGAAAGCCATAAACCTAAAGGAGACATGACTGGTGTTGGCTTCAATGGAGCTGAATGTTCCAAGAATCAAGAACAAAAATCTAATGCGAATATTGATGGAGAAAAAACTACTCTTGAAGAACCTAAAGAACAAATTAGATCTTTCAGAGGTAGATGTTTTGGATGTAACATGGTTGGACACATGGAGAGAGATTTCAGAGGTAAAGACCCTTTCAAAACTTTTTCTGGTTACTGATTTAATTGTCATGCATATGAGCACAAGAAAGGAGAATGCAGGAAACCTGATCAATCTAGATACATAAAATATAACATTAGGAAAGAATCAGTGGATAAGACCACATGTTACAAATGTATTAACCTTAGGCACATCACAAGGTATTGTAATTTTCTATTAAATCAGAACAAATCACCTCCTATATGCTACAAAAGTAACAATCTAGGGCATATAACAAAGTTTTGTAGGTACAATAGAAAAGACAATAGAAGAGTACCGCCTCCAATGGATACAAAGAAGAATGACAATGATATTGGTAAGAGTCTTGTAGAGGACATAAGTGAATTTAACAATTGTTTCAAGAAAGAAGAAGATAACAACAATAATAAGGTATGGAAGGAAAATGAGTCAAGTGAGGAAAAGGTTTAGGGGGAATCAGTAGATGCTACTGGGTCTTCGACTGATGTTTAAATTGATACATCAACCTAGATGTCCAAGAATGACCTTAGGGGGAGCACTGGAAGAATACATCTGAAATCTATCTAGCCCCCAAATTTGTGGAGTAAGCTCTTGCGAGCTTAAGGAGAGCATGTACACATGTTTTGGATTACATATATGTGATCACATGGTCTAAAAAGCCTATATCTGATGATCGCCAAATTATTGTTTAAATCATTTATGTGCACAAATAAGTTCATTGGGAACTGTGTCATTTCTTCACTCAGTGAAGTATAAGGTGAATTGAAAGAACATAATTAAACATCATTTGAAGAGTAGAGCCTAAGGAAAATGGAGTCTAGAGTAGAAACAAAATTGGAGCAAGTGTGTTTACGGATTTGATCAAAGCGGGGTTTCATGTTTTTAGTGGTAAAAAGGTATTTAGATCAACTACGAAGCTTTGAAAATGGATACTCCTATGATTTTGGATGTTGTAGAAATACCTAGATACAAATTCAAGAAACACCCTTTCAAATCTATTTAGGATGACCAAGTCAGCCAAAAAATCAAGTCAACCGCATATAGATCCACCTAGGAAATCATGTCATTCATCACCAATTATTAGAACAACAAATGCAACCTTGATCAATCAACCGGTTAAGTCCAGGAACCATTGTCATGAAGAAGAACAAAAAATGATAGAGAAATGACAATATCTCTAAAACCAAGCCACCTCACATATTGATATCATAGAATCAAGTTCTAAAAACAACAAGAAACAAACCCTATTCATAACTCTTCCCAAACATCTCCTTGGTTCAACCAATCTCAGAATATCAGAAGAGTGCTTGAAGGAAGAAACTTCTTTCTCAACCCAGTCACATAATTCACCATAAATCAAGCACGGTAACTCCAAATGAGTTTCTATCATAGAAAAATATTCCTTATGACCCCATGAAAACCATATCATGACCACACCTTCTAAATATCCATATATTTCAACTAAGACATTAAACACACAAACTAGTGACTAGGAACACAACTCACTACAACCAGTTATCAGGAACACAACTTTCCAAAAAAGTATCAGTAGTACCTCACAAACTAATCAACCAAAAGAAGTGCTATCATAGACATAGAATATATGATCAAAAAGGAAAAAACCCTCTTGACCACTCCTTTCCAAGATCACAATAGATTGACCACTCATAGGATCTCTAGAAAACTATCTCAAACCAGGACCTTCATCAATACAAAAGGAAACAACTCCTAAATGATGCAAGTTATTCAAGAACCCAAGATACTCCTACATATATTGTTCTATAAATCCCGAAGAACCTTTGTCTACAATCACATCATGTTTCATTCTTTCTGGGAGAAGATATCTTAAGATTGGTCTGGTCCTATCTTGTTCTTCATTTTCTTATTTGGTGATTGTGTTTTCTGATCATTTGTCAATATTTCGATGAGAATATTCATGTGCAATTGTGCCAACTCATTATTATGTGTTGAAGATTTGCCGTTGTGCAAATAGTTGACTGTATGTTTGTCATTGATGACAACATATAGTATACAGCAGTGAACTATATTCACTTTTCAGTATGGATATGTTGGAGCCTTGCGCAGTTGTTTTTATGTTTCAGACATAGTTATTATACCATGTTCATACACGCAGATTCAGAAGTTTAGTTATAGTTTAGTTATGTTACTCTATTTACCAGCCACAGTTTTAGAGGATTATTTTTAGAGAGCCGACAGTAATCTTATTGATTCTTTAGTTGTGCCTATCTATGGGATATGCGTGTTCAGATTCATGTTTAGTTATGAGTCAAAAATGATTAGCCAAAGGTGCTAAATGTGTTTCATCTGAAGAGTGACATTTGGGTAATTTTGGTGAAGCCGACTATGTGAAGCGATGTGTCTATTCATTTTGAGTTGCACAGTTCTAATTATGTTGCGTTCTTAGTTTAGCCGACAAGAAAATTATTTAAGGGATTCCTAAAGCCAACATGATCATATCCTTTGAAGAAGATACATATAGAAGTTCATTTGTGATCACTTAGCATAAATGACAAGAAAAGAGACAGAAAAAGAATAGAGCAGAATGCCAGTTGTTTTAGGAAAGTAAAGCTATTAAGAAGCAGAGAGTGCATACAATTCACTAGAACTAATCAGGATAGTAGGTCTACTCAAACAATTCATTATTAGATATAGTGTATATCTATTTTACTGAAGTTTGCAACCTTCATCATTTTAGCAATGTGCTATTGGACAGTGTGTCCTCACCCCTAACAGGGTTATTTGTAAAAGACTCCTAACAGGGTCTGACCCTTAACCAGGTCACTATACTTATTGCATTGTAAAGATCAACTCCTAACAAGGTTGTAAGATCTTCTAACAGGGATCATTATACTCTAGTGCAGTTCTTTGTGGGTGCTAATTTACACCTGGGTTTTTACCTATTTTGGTTTCCCCATAACCAAAATTGTAGTGTTCCATTCTATGTTATCTTGTTATGTTTATGCATTATGTTATTCTGTACCTAATTAGAGAAAAGAATTAAAAATAGTAGATAACTGATTCACCCTCCCCTCTCAGTTATCTCTTGGGACTATTCCTAACAATTGGTATTAGAGCCAAGTTCATTGGAGAGAAAGCCTAACAGCTTAAGGTAGATCATATGGTGTACTTCAGAAAAGAGATTCTTAAGTTTGATGGAGAAAATTATCTTGACTGGAAGAAAAAAATTATAACACATCTTCAATGCATTGGTTTTGAGATCTATGAGATTTCTACTCACACAATTGATGTTCCTATCTTGAAAGATCTTGCAGAAGAAGACTCTACTAATAAAAAAAAGGAAGTATTCACCCAAAATGCAATTTCCAAAGAAGCCCTAATTAGTGCCTTATCTGATAGTGAATTTTTTGAGATTAAGAAGGTAGACAAAGAATATTCAATATGGAATTACCTAGAAGACATGTTTGAAGGAGACATCCAAGCCAAGAACACGTGCAGAAAGACATGGAAGAAAAGATAAAACAATTTAGAGATGCTACCTGAAGAAAACATCAGAGCTTACAATCAGAGGATTAATGAAGCAGTCTTAGGAATTAGAAACAATGGTGGAGAAATTTTAGAGGAAGATATAATGGACAAACTGATGACTACATTGATGGCATATTATGAAAGCAAGATAAACATCTTGGATGAAACCATGCAATTATCAAAGGACTTCAAAAGACAAACCTTGATTAGAAAAATATCAGCATTTGAGATATCAAGATTGAACGCAAAATCTAAAATTGAAACAAATTTCAAAGCCTCAGTCCATGGTAAGAAATCCTTGAGCAGCTCTAGTAATATTAAGAAAGAAGAAGTTGATACAGAACTAGAAGAAATCATTTCTATGATTACTAAGAAAGAAAGGAAAGGTAAAGGAAAATATGAAGGAAAACTACCATTCAAATGTTTTTCATGCAAAAAAGTTGGCCATTTTGCATCCAAGTGTCCTACAAGAGTCAAAAAATTTAGATCAGTTTACAAACCCAAATATACTAAGGAATGCTATCATGCTAAAGATGGTGTGACTAATGATGATTTAGGAGAAGATGAAATTGGATTTGTTGCAATTAAAGATATGGGAAAAAATGATTGATGAAATAGAAATTGAAGATGAAAAGAAAGCATAAGAATTGGCTTTAGTTTCACAAGCAGACATCAGAACAAACTGGATCATAGACAATAGGTGTTCACATGACATGACATGAGACAAAGATAGATTTGTATATCTAGATAAGTAAAAAGGTGGCATGGTTAGATTTGGGGATAACACTCCCAAACCTATCATAGGCAGAGGATCTATCACCTTAGATGGAAAGAAAAAGACATATGATGTTCTATATGTTGATGGTTTACATCATAACTTACTATGTGTTGGATAGTTTCTTGATAAAGGATATCAATTAGAATTCAAAAACAATAGGTGCATTATTAAAAACAAAGAAGGAGACATGATAGCATCAGGTTCAAAGACCAAGGGTAACATTTTCTAGATTAACTCTAAAGTAAGTTGTTTTGTTGCAAAAGTGGATGATAGTTGGTTATGGCACAAAAGACTTTGTCATATCAATTTTGACAACATAGTAAAGATAAGAAATGTAAAGGCAGTAAGAGACCTTCCTATTATTACAAGACCTGTTGATACTATGTGTAGGGACTGTGTGATGGGAAAGCATGCGAGGACCTCATTCAGAAGCAAATAGAACTCTACAGAGAATAAATTAGATCTAGTGCATACAGACTTATGTAGAACTACTCAAACAAGATCATACTATGGTGAAAGGTATTTCATTTTTTTTGTTGATGATTTCTCCAGAATGATGTGGGTTGCGTTCTTGAAAGATAAATATGAATCTTTTGACAAGTTCAAAATATTCAAAGCTAAAGTTGAAAATGAGTCTGGATTAAAGATAATGTCTGAGATATGATAGAGGAGGAGATTTCACCTCTGACAAGTTTCTTGAGTACCACAAAGAACATGGGATCAAAAGACAGCTAAGTGCACCCAGAACCCCTCAACAAAATGGAATTGCAGAAAGAAGAAACAAGATAATAATTGACATAGTACACACTATCATGATTGAAGGAAAAGTTGCGCACACCTAATCGAGACAAGTAGTCAATACAACAGTCTATACTATCAAAAGAATTCAACTAATACCATGCATAGATAAAAAAACCTTATGAACTTTGGTTTGGTAATGTACCTACAGTAAAATACTTCAAAATCTTTGGAAGCATGTGCTACATCAAGAGAGATGATGGTGTTGGTAAATTTTATGCTAAAAGTGATAAAGGTATTTTTCTTGGTTACTCTACTAAGATCAAAGCTTATAGATGTTTTAATTTAAGGTTGAAGAAAATCATTGAAAGTGCACATGTGAAGGTTGATGAGAATTTCATGATACAAGAGAGATATTATGAATATGCACCTATGATTGAAGATGAACCTAGACCTATCAATAAATAAACATTTATTGAAGAAATTATTGACTGTATTGATGTATCATGCAATAACCCTGAACCAAGTCAAGAAGAATTACATATTACAGATGAGAGTGTCACACCTAAAATCTCAAAATACACATCTAGATACCATTCAAAAGAATATATCATTGGAGATCAGAGAAGTAAATTTTTGACAAGATCCAGAGCAAAAGGTTCAATCATTGATGAAGAGGTATGTTTACTTTCACAAATTGAACCCTTAAGTGTTGAAGATGCGTGTAGTGATTTAGATTGGCAAAATGCAATGCAAGAAGACTTAGATCAAATAATTAAGAATGACACATGGGAATTGGTCCCTAGACCTTGTGACAAAAACATGATTGGAACTAAGTGGATATTCAAAAAAAAAAGAATGAAGATGGTACAGTGATAAGAAACAAAGAAAGATTGATATGTAAAGGATATGCGCAGAGAGAAGGAATTGACCATTGTGATACATTTTACCCTATGAGCAGACTGGAAGCTATAAAGTTTTTTTTAGCTTATGCAACATTCAAGAACTTCAAAGTATATCAGATGGATGTCAAATCAGCATTTTTGAATGGTGACTTGAAGGAAGAAGTTTACATAGAGCAGCCTGAAGGATTCAAACTTTTAGACAAACTAGACATGGTATGTAGACTAAAGATATCCCACAATGGAATTAAACAGGCCCCAAGAGCATGGCATGAGAGACTTGATGGTTAATTGAAAAATATTGGATTCAAAAAGGGAGCAATAGATTGCAACTTACTCATCAGAGAGACACCTAAAGGATTATTACTTGTTGCTATCTTTGTTGATGACATTATTTTTGGAGGTAATGACAAGCTTAGTGAAGAATTCGCCAAAGAGATGCAGAACAAATTTGAAATGAGTGTGATTGGACCTATAAAATACTTTTTGGGATTAAATATAAAGTAGACAGACAAAGGTATATTCATAATTCAGTCTAAATATGTGAAGGAGAAATTGAAGACATTCAAAATGGAAGATTGCAAGCCAATAAGCACTCCTATGATAAAAAGAAGCAAGCTTTCTAAAAATGATGACTCCACAACAGTTGACAAAACACTTTACAAGTCAATGATTGGAAAACTCATATATCTCACTCAATCTAGACCAAATATTTCTAATGCAGCTGGCATTGTTGGGAGATTTGCAGCTGAACCTAAACAGAATCACCTAATGGCAATAAAAAGAATATTTAGATATTTAAAAGGAACTATAGACTATAGTTTATGGTATCCTAATTCAGAAAATATAGAACTTCATGTGTACATAGATGTAGATTGGGTAGGTTGTGTTGATGAAATAAAGAGTACCTCAGGAGGAGCAGTATTTCTTGGAGACAGGATGGTTACTTGGAAAAGCAAGAAGCATAACCGTATTTCTCAGTCAACGGCAGAAGTTGAGTATGTAACAGCCGCATTGAATTGTTCAACAATGGTTTGGATCAAACATATGATTAAAGAATTTGGAATTCAGATTAATTATCCTATTGTCATTCATTTTGACAACACTAGCTCTATTAATATGTCAAAGAACCCTGTGATGCATGCAAAGACAAACCACATAGAAATAAAATATCATTTTCTAAGAGAAAAAGTTGTATAAAGAGAAGTGAAGTTGGATTATGTGAGCACCAAAGATCAGTTGGCAGACATATTTATGAAACCCTTATCAAAAGATACTTTTGAGTATCTCAAGAAGAAGTTGGGAGTAATTCCCTTTCCTGAGTTTGATTAGAACTCACAAAAAATGCATCAGTCCTTGGTGACTGATGAGTGGTTGACTACTCTACTTCCAGAGTAGCACCTATTCTTATTTGTATTTGGCATCCTTTTCCATTGATTTCAAAGGGGGAGTATATAGTAATGGGGAGAATATACTCTGGGGGAGTATATAGTCTTGAAAATAAAAACACAGTCAAAGGAGATGTAGCAGTTAAGAGGAACCTTTGATGAGGATATTGAGAAGATTGTAAAAAGAAAGAAGACACTTTTTGATTGATGGTGTTTTTAATCATATGTTGCCATCAATGTCAAAGGGGAAGATAGTTTGAGATTTTCCTTTGTGCAAATAGTTGACTGTATGTTTGTCATTGATGACAACATATAGTATACAATAGTGAACTATATTCACTTTTCAGTGTGGATATGTTGGAGCCTTACGTGGTTGTTTTTATGTTTCAAACATAGTTATTATACCATGTGTTATGCCTTGCATACTTGTCCCTACATTTTGTGTGCAAAATGTTGGGTCCCCTCTTTCAATATATAGTTTTCTTACTCTATGCTGCATCATTCTAACTTTAAGCTCTAAATCAATATTTAATCTGTATATCTTTGATTCATAATCTCTGCTGAGTTTGAAGAAGTGAATGGAGATCCAAGATGTGGAGTCTAGTGGGTCTAAAAGAGATGTGAGTTGACCTATGATAGGTTTGTGGAGTGGGTAGGGTTGAAAAGTGATCATAATGGATGAGGATTGAAGGATTTGTTATCAAGCAAAGAAGAAATAAGTCATTAAACTACAAAGAAAAGATTAATTACCACTACATTATGCATCATGGAGACTTATTGTAAACACTTCTAACTGGACTAAACAACAACAAAACCTTTAGAATCATTTTGGCCCATCATCAAGTCATCCACTACATGAACCATTATTATAATTTAGAGAAACATGATATCAGCTGCATGAACCATTATTACAATTTAGACAAACATGATATCCACTACACATGAACCATTATTATAATTTAGAGAAACATGAGATATCCACCACATGAGCCATTTTTATAATTGTAATGAATCGTAATTAACTGATATGCTCTTAGTTAAATGGTACAAATTAAACTATAAAAAATGTGGCACCTCGGTATATACAAATCAACCCATGGCCACTTTTATATACAATTTGAACTTCTTTCAATATACAAAATGTGGTCTCCAAATATGCAAGTGGACCACTTCATAGTCATTTATATTTACAAAAAGTGAAGTTAGATTGTTTCACAAAATTTATATACAAAATTGTCAAAATAATTCTACCATTTGTAGAATGATTCTTCATAATGGCCCATAACTAATTGAGCGAACCTTGTAGATTATCTCTAACCCTTATTGTGTCATGTATTGCCTTGTGTTCAGATTCACAAAGTTTCCATAAATTCTTATTACGAGGTCTACCAGTATACTTTATCAATTCAATATTTGTTGCAACAAGAAGGTTTGAGTAATGCAAAATATGTCTATGTGTCTCATAGTCCTCAAACATTTAATTCTTGGATTTTGTGATAGGGTACATGAATTTCATAGAAGCATAAATGAGTACAAAATTCAACATACAAAGTGTAATAGAATGATGGTAAGAGGTCTCAAATTCGTCAAACAAGAACACATTATATTTTGATAGCATACCTTATAAGCCATGTCCTTGTCACAACAATGGATCATATTGGGCACTCAATACCCTCTCCATCAATGACTGTAGTTGTCAATTTATTTTTTCCCTCAATACAATGACACAAAAAATAATTAGTACCTTCCTCATTGTTCTCATCTGTAACAACTGCATATACATGACCTGCAATTTATAGAGGGATAAGTGAACACCCTAAACACTTACAAAATTGAGAAATTACCTGGTTTAAAATGAGGGATAAGTCTCAAAAAGAAGAATAAATTGAGAAATTACCTGGTTCAACTAGGTCAAATATGTGATCAAAATATGTTGATGCTTCAAACGGGCTCAATTGTAGTGCTCTAGGAGGTTGATATGTATTAAGCAGGTGCAAAGGTGTGTAAGACCATTCATCAACCCACTCTTTTGATTCACATTCCTCCCACGCAAAATTCATACAAGACAAAAAAAAACATACCATTAATCTAGTATAAATACCTAGTGAAGCTGGATTTGAACTTCTAAATGAGTGCATGTCACTTGATCTTGTAAGTGTACAACAATCTAGATAGTTTCCAATGCTAGACTCGTTTATCAACCAAAAAAACCTATTAACTTCATTACCTGTTCCCATCATAAAGTTGCACCATCACACAATTGTTTGTGCATTTATTAACTCTGAACCACCTTTGTACTTCAATTCCTCTCTGGCAAGAGCTATTTTTACACATGCACCTGCACCATCATGCTCGCCTTTTCCATGCCCTGCCTCCGTTAAATTCCAAAAATGTTGAACACCACTTGTCACATGCATCCTACTCAACCAATAGAACATCCTTGTATTCTTGAATTGTGAGGTGCAATTATCTGACCATATTATGTGTTGGTTGTACTCAATACCTCTTTCCCTTAAACTATCATAGAAAACTTTGAAGAAACCTTTCACAAACTTTGATGAATGTGTGCGATCATCACTGATGTAGAAGTGATACTCTCTTAAAACCTTTCTATCTACGTCTGTGCTATCATGTACATGTAAGAATACTATATGTACAAAGATCATCACTTGTATAGGATGGTAATATACTGCTTGCACTTCATTCTAAGGTTTAAGTGTATAATTCTCAGCAAAATCTTTAGTGGAGACAATAGTACCAAGGGGAAAAGTGTCCTTACATATCTTGAATTGATCATCCAAACACCTAGCTCTATGTGAATGATGTATGTACTAATAAACTAGTTTCTCTTTAAATATCTTCATAAAATCAGCTACACATATATCATTTTTCACTAATTCACACCTCTTAAGTTATTTTCCATCTTTTAGACCATAAGTTACTATCTTTTATTTTCCAAAAGAAACTAGTGTATTTCCAATCTCATTTCTACTCTCTAAATGGTGACATATCCGCAACTTTCTCATACCACCACATGCACTACAAGATCCATTCATACACATCATCTTATAATAAATGCAACCATTATCTCGATTACATAATACACTTGACATAAAATCTCTTGATGACGTAGGAGGTGCTTGAAGACCACATTCCTGCAAAATAGTGTTAGTGTGTAAAGTACAAAAAACATGATGATATATACCATAATGCATGGAAAATTGAATTTGTACCCTGCAACAACATGTAGTGCGCGCATGATTAATTTTGATGTAAAAGGGTTTTGTCATTTCAAAAAATCTTTGACTAATTTTAATTTGAGGAAACCTTTGGAGGAATCTTTCATAAAATTGTGTTTGTGTCATATCCAAAAAGTGTTTTTGATGTGGCATACAATTTGTAGATCCGATTCTCCTCCTAACAATGTCTCTATGGTTGGGTGAAACCCTTGTGTTGTCATGCCAAAACTTTTCAATCAATGTTCATAATGCATCAACGACAACCTTGTCCTTGCGTGGGAGTCTACCCGAGAATGACTAAAGAGAATTAGTGTTTGGATCCTCAATTTTTTCTCTCCTTTGTAAGGCTCTTTGTAATGTTGATCTACCTATCCTTAATGACTTACTTATTTTGCTTACTATACGAGATTTTTTCATTTTCTTTCCCATTATAGTTGATGTGAGGACACATCGAGTAACATTAGCATCTTTACTGAATGATTTTAAACCAATGGCTTGGTATGAATTGAATAGATTCCTCACAATGGTTCTCTTAGTACTATTTTCAGATGTTCTCAACCCCACAATTGTCATTGTCTCTCTAAACTTCAAATTCTTAATCATTTCAACAACTACTTGACATCTTCCACTTTGATTTAATTTTTCAAAATAGTTATTCCAAATCTTTTTAATAATTTATTTCCAACATTATATCATGCATTGGCCTCAAAATATTCTCATCAATGTCAATTAGAAACTTTGGTTTTCTACGAGATATTCTAGGAGGTGTTAACACAGTTGCATGCTCTATATTTTCATTAGATGAATTAGGTGCATTTATCCCCATTAGCTCAATTGGTATATGTTGATGATTTTCATTTTCATTATGTGCATTTTTTTCATTAATGACATCGAATTGAAATGGTGCATTTGTCACATTAACATTAAAATAAATATTTTCATCACTTACGTTGCTTGCATTTGATGATGTATCTTATCGTATTCTCCTCATGTGCTCCCTTTATCTTTCCTTTTCTATCTCTTGTTGTTCAATTGTTCCTCTTTTATTCTTTCCCATTGTTCATATTGAATGGACCCTACAAATAATATCATGAACACAGTATAACATGTGAACATCAAATACAAAAAAAAAAGAACAAATCAACCATTTTCTTGAAATGAGAACTTACAATGATAAAATAACATTAAAAACAAAAACCAAAAATACAATTTTCAATCATTGCAAATAAAAAAAATGAAAAAAGTGCAAAGCTATCTGTTCCTAGTGTAAAACAACAAAAAAATAGTTGTGGGACCTCAAAAAAACTTGCAATGATTTTTTTAAGACCGTTGAAGCAAACAAAGCTCCTACTTCCACAGAACCTGATTGGGTTTAGAACTCGATCAAGTTATGAGAACATAAAGGCTCAGTGTTCCTAATTACTCATAACATGATCAGGTTATGAGAGCATAACGACACAATGCTCCTAGTTATTCAGAACCTGATCGGGTTCTAAAAAACTAAGAACAAAGGAGGATTGAGAGAGAGAGAGAGAGAAAGAGAGAGATAGATAGATAGATAGATAGATAGAGAGAGAGAGAGAAAGAGAGAGAGAGAGAGAGAGAGAGAGAGAGAGAGAGAGAGAGATTATTTACACAACTAGTTTAGGGTTATAAGAGAATATTTAATCAAAGCTTATAGGGAGTGTGTGAAGCAAATTAAAGGGAGTTACAAGAAAAACTAGGAGTTTGTTGAGCAGAAAGGGTCCTTTGATTTCTAGGTTTGTAACTCTGTTGAATATGTGGGGATGAGAGGAGGTAAAGATGGTGTAGAAATTGAAGGCATTATATTTTTTCATTAGTATACACAAGGAAAAACCTAATCTACACCATCAGTTTACACTACACCAATTGACAGGGCACAATACTACCCGACACCAAGGGTACCTGATATTACCAAGTTCAAAGAATCCTGATAAACACTATTTAGTGTTACCTGATGACAAAAAGGTTAAAGGAACCCGACGAGTAACAACAGTGCAACTCGACGGAACAACAAAGAGAGGAACCTGACAGATGAAGTGAACCTAACCACGATGATCAGTTCAACAAAGAAATGCCAACAAACTTTTAGTTCAACCCGATGACCAAGAACCGATAGTCAGTTACATCCCGCAAAAAGTGGATCTGACTTTCTGATGCAGAGGGTTTGACAATCTAGAATGTTTCCTCTCTCCTAGGTGCTTTTTTGACCAAACCAACCATCCAATGGTTGTTATTTTTTGGATCTTCCACAAATTAGGATCTCCAAGACCCTCTCCACCAACTTCTCCTCCAAGGTATAGTTGGTTCTTGGAAGACTCCAAGATTTCTAAGCTCAACCCTTCCAACTAGTTAACCAAAAGCTTAGTTTCCTTCTTTACAACTCCACATAGATTGTCAATCCTCTACCTAGGATCTTCCCGTACACTCACTGAGACTCTCTATACACTTCTTGACCCTTTCTTGGTCATTCTGCATCCATCCCAACACTTCAAGACACTCCACCAATCTAATTGGTCTTTAACTCACTAGGAGGGCTAATTGCTCAACTCCTTGTAGGTCTATTTTAACCAATTTTGGCCTATTGCTTCCAAAATCCCTAAATGACCCCACAAAAAAACTTGAAAATATTCAAGCTATCATTCAACCCTATCAGAATCCAAAACCCTGACTTTTGAAGGCACCCAAAACCCTACTTTCTCACAGGCCCTAGATTATAGCCTATTAATTAGGCCTCTGGACCAGTGAACATGAACAAATGTGAAACTTGTCTCCAATCACTGATTCACCTCCAAACACCATTGAATCCTTTTTGGAGACTGTCTAGTGCATCTAGAAATGCCACAAAGTCTTCCCCAAAAGGTCTTGGGTGCTCACACAAATTTGATCTTCTCCCTGTCCTGGTTTCACCAATTAGCCATAGGGATTCATCTTTTGCCTATGAAATCCAAAGATACAACCAAAAATAAATATACAAACCTATCTACAGAACCTAACCCTAATTTACTCATGGTTTCAGACACATCCACCAGAGGAAAACTAGGTTAGATCCATTTCTAACAAGGTAACATTGTTTTTGTCTTTGTTAGACCAGTGAATTTAAAAAATGTACAACTTAACTTCTATTGAAATTCAAAAAAAACTAACTATTTCATATGAAAGCTTAAAGTAAACACTACACTAACATGGAGCCTAATCACCTATGCCTATCTGTACAGGACCATATAGAAACAAAGATACATTGCAGATTATGCAAATGAGGATAAAGTCATTCATACAATGGTGTCAAAAATAAGTGTCTCAATCCAAAATATCATTAACCTTGTCCAAACATCTATTCCATTCTCATATACCAAGCATGGGTAGTTACAAATAAATTTAACTACATTTTTTCATTTCTTGCAAAAGTTGCTAGCAACTTTTTGCATTTTGAAGCATTTTGACTTTCTAAGTCAACTCAATGCTTGATGTTGACTCCTAGGACCATAAATAGGATATGTAGGGTCCTAAAACATAACTCCATCCCATGTTTCACTAAAATGGCCACTTTTCCACAATTTGAAGTCAAAAGACCTAAAACCCTTAATGAGTACTAAAGCCCTTACAAACATGAAGTTAGACTAACAATGCTTCCAACCTTTTGGAACTTATTCTACCACTCACACAAACTCCTAATCCAACCCTGAACAATGCCAAAACATCAAATAGGAAGGTGCCCTGTACCATACTCCCCTATGAAAAATAACTCAAGTCCCTTGAGTTAGGAGGTCTTCAAGATTGACCCCATGTTTCAGAATCTCCAGATCTATCATCCAAGTAGCCTCAGCTTTAGGTAGTCCCTACCACTTGATGAGATACTCCTTGTGGCTACCCTTCCTTGTCTTCTTTATCACCTTAGTGTCCAAGACACTTTCCAATTACAATGGCTTTGGGGTAGGCAAATATTTCACCCAATAATCTTCCTCCAAATATGTAAAGGTGGATTTACCTATTTCTAGAGGTGCTCCCTTGTAGGGGTATAAGTCACAAACATTGAAAATAGGTGAAATTCCCAAATCAGGGGGCAATTCCACTTCATAGGCATTCTTGCCATACTTATGCAAAATCTTCAGTGGTCCAATCTTCTTCATGATTATCTTAGTTGGTTGGCCTTTGGGTAGCCTCTCCTTCTTGAGGTAGGCAAGTACTAGATCCCCAACCTTGAATTGAAAATCCCTCCTAGTTTTATCAGCTTTGGTTTTGTATTTCTCCACTTGTTTTTGTAAATTCTTATTGACTTTATCATGCAGCTCCTTCATTTTCTCTACAAATGACTCTCCTTGTGCACTCCTCTTGTCCATAAAACTAAGATCCCTTAGATCCAAAATCCCTCTAGGATTGACCCCATAAACTATTTCAAAGGGGCTTTTACCTATACTCCTATTAATGGAGTCATTGTATGCAAATTATGCCTGCCCTATGATATGATCCCAAGACTATCCATGTTGTTTAGTCAAACACCTCAGTAAATTCCCAAGTGACCTATTCACCACTTTAGTTTTCCCATCTGATTGTGGATGGTAGGCTGAGGAGAAAGATAAATTAGTTCCAAGCATCTTCCAAAGAGTTCTCCAGAAGTGACCCACAAACTTTGTATCCCTGTCACTGACAATATTCAAAGGCAAACCATGAATTCTTACAATATCCCTAAAGAAGAGTCCTGCAATCTGAGAAGCATCATTTGTTTTCTTTCATGGAATGAAGTCTTCCATCTTACTAAAATAGTCTACCACCACAAACACATTGTCATGTCCTCTAGATGTCTTTGGTAACCCAAAAACAAAATCCATACTAAGGCACTCCCAAGGCCTTTGGGGTATAGATAGTGGTTGATACAACCCACTATTGCTGCTTTGTCCTTTTTCCCTCTAAAAAATATGACATTGTTCTACAAATCTCCTCACATCTGACTGCATCTTAGGCTAGTAGTAATGCCTTTGCATCTAATCCAATGTTTTATCCACTCCAAAGTGGCCTCCTAAGCTTCCTTGGTGTTTTTCCTTCACAATTTTTTCCCTCATTGAGCACTGAGGTATACACATAAGGTGAGCTTTGAACAATAGGCCTTCCTAAAACACAAACTCACTGATATCCACCTTTAACCCCTTCTAAAACTTTACACAAGCTTCATAAGCTTCTTTGAAATCTTTGTCTTCCTTGTAGAGGTCTTTCAATTCATCCAATCCTACACTTTGTAGTTGTATATCCTAGATTGTGAGTACTCTTCTACTAAGAGCATCTGCAACCTTGTTTTTAACCCCCTTCTTATGCTTAATAACAAAAGTATAAGCTTGTAATGATTCTACCCACTTCATATGCCTTTGATTTCATTTTTCTTGTCCATTTACGAAACTTAAGGCATAGTTATCAATATAGACCACAAAATACCTAGGTAATAGGTAGTGTCTCCAATTCTTCAAGGCTTGTACCATGGCATATAACTCCAAATCATAGGTGCAGTACTTTTGTTTTTCCTCATTCAATTTCTCAGAGAAGAATGTCATAGGGTGTCCCTCTTGGCTTAGCACTGCTCCTATAGCTAGCTTGCTAGCATCACACTCTACCACAAAGAGTTGATTAAAATTAGGGAATCTAAGTGTAGGTAGCTCTACAATCCTCTTTTTCAACATCTCAAACCCCTGGTCTACTTTTACTATCCATTCAAACTTGCATTTTATTCCACCTTTTATGGTGTTCAAAATTGGGGCACATACATGACTGAAATTTCTCACAAATTTCCTATAGTAGGAGGCCAACCCATGGAAAATCCTAACATCCCCTTTGGACCTAGGAGTAGGCCATTCTAAGATGGACTTAAATTTATCAGGATCCATCTTCATACATCCATTAGCAACCACAAAACCAAGGTATACTAGTTCAGTTTTGAGAAACTCACACTTTTCTTCATTTATCATCAAATTATCTTGTTGTAGCTTTCTTAAGACCATCTCCAAATGCTTCATGCACTCCTCCTTAGACCTACTAAATATCAAAATATCATCAAGGTAAACTATTACAAACTTACCAATAAATTCTTCCAGCACTTCATTCATGAGCCTCATGAATGTGCTAGGTGAATTACTTAGACCAAAGGGAATTACTAGCCACTCATATAGACCCTCATTGGTCTTAAAATCTATTTTCCACTCATCACCTAGTCTCACCCTTATCTGATGATACCCTAAATTTAATTCCACCTTAGAAAAGTAGCAAGATCCTCGAAGATTATCCATCAAGTCTTCTATCTGGGGCATTGGGAACCTATATCTGATTGTGATCTTGTTTATAGCCCTGGAGTCAATACACATCATCCATTTTCCATCCTTCTTAGGTGCAATTACTGTTGGCATAGCACATGGACTCAAAATTTTCCTTATCAACCCCTTATCCAACAAATCTTGGATCTATTTTGCTGTCTCTGCATTTTGGCTTGGTGTCATCTTATATGCTGCTTTGTTTGGAAAATTTTCTCCAAGAATAAGGTTAATCTAATGACTCACATCCCTCATTGGTGGTAAGGCATTTGGAAAACCATTATCTACAATGTCATGATACTTCTCCAACAAAGCTTGTATCTCTGGTGGCAAACAAACTTTCTCCTTAGTTTCCTCCTTTGGTTTGATCACTACTGCACAATAGACTCCTTTCTCCTTCTTCATGGCCTTTGGAAACTCTTTCCCACTCAATAAAATCACACTTTTACTCACATGCTTCTCTTTATTGGGTTCTTGCAATGGATCCATTTTGAATTTCTTTCCTAGTTTGGTGATAACATAATTGTTTTTCTCTCCATCATGTATTGCTTCGACATCATACTGCCATGGACATCCTAGGAGAAGATGGCATGCATCCATAGGAAGTATGTCACATAGGACCTTGTCCTTATATTCCCCAATCTTAAACTCAACCATAGTGTGCTCATCTACCACTATTTGTTGACCCTTGTTCAACCATGAAACCTTGTAAGGTGTGGTATGAGGTATTCTTCTCAACTTCAATTTCTCCACCATCTCAGTGGGAACTATATTCTCAGTGGATCCAGAGTCCACTATAACCTTGCAAATCTTCCCATGAGACCTACAAGTTGTCTTGACTAAGTTCTTTCTTTGGGGTGGCTCTATGGTGTTAGGTACCTTCAATAAGGTTCTCCTTAACATCAAGTTCTCTCCATCAAATACTGGCCCTGCCTTGGAAATGGGAGAAGTAACACTTTGAGTGTCATCTTCTTGAAATAACTGATTCCTTCTATCCCCCATTGAAGATGAGGAAGCCTTCTCTGGACACCTTCACATTGTGTGACCCACTTGGTTGCAATTATAACACCTACCAGTGAAAACTGAATTAGATCTCCCCTAGGGTTGGAACCTACCTCTTGGTGGTCCTCTACCTCTGTATCCTCCCCTTTGGAAAGATCCTCTATATTGGTTTCCTCCACTACTATCCATGAACTGACTGTCTTCTTGTCTATTAGGGCTCTGTCCTCTACCAAAGTTACCCCTTCCTCTCTGAAAACCTCTGTTATTATTGCCACCTCTTCCTCTTTGATGGAAGTCATTTCTTCTTCTTTATTTATCCTCTGCTCTCAAGGCCAATTGAAATCATTTGTGCATACTATCTAGTGCCATCATGCTAATCTCATCTTGAATGCCTTGTCTTAACCCATTTAGGTACCTTGCTACCTTCTCCATTTCATCTTCTTGTCTCCTAGCCCTTAGGCTTAGTTTATTGAACTCCTCTGTGTATGCACTCAGTTTCATCTCCTTTTGTCTTAATTTATGCAACTTTTGATATATTTGGATTTCATAATCAGTGGGCAAGAATTGTGCCCTCAACCTGATTTTCATTCTCTCCCAAGTAACAATATTCTTCTTCCCACTATTTACTCTTTCATCCTGCATCATGTTCCATCACACCAATGTAGATCCCTTGAGTGTAGCCTTAGCATAGCTGACCCTCTTCTCCTCTGAGATTTCTTTATAATCAAACTGGTTGTTAATGGCTTCAAGCCAATCTAACAACTCTTCTCCATTAAGGCTACCTCAGTAGTAGGGTATGTGTTCCATGCTATACTTGTTTAAATATTTGAAGGCATCTAAGAACACCTTTTTCTCCTTGTCTATCTTAGGTTCTTTTCCCTTGTTGGATGACTCCTCAGTTTGACTATCATCATCTCCATCACTTTCATCTCCCCAATCAGTGATCTTTTTTTTTTCTTTTTGTCTCGGACACATGAGCCTTCTCCAAGAGGCATTGAACCAATTCTGCTATGGCATCCCTACTCATTGCCTTAGGAGGCATTCTGTCAACCTCTTGACTCTGCTCCCCTTTAGACATACACAATCTTCTAGCTATTCCAGCTCTGATACCACTCTAATGCACATGGTTTGACAATCTAGAACCTTTATTCTCTCCTAGGTGCTTTTTTGACCAAACCAACCATCCAATGGTTGTTCTTTGTTGGATATTAGACAAATTAGGATCTCCAAGACCCTCTCCACCAACTTCTCCTCCAAGGTATAGTCAGTTCTTGGAAGACTCCAAGATTTCTAAGCTCAACCAGTCCAACTAATTAACCAAATTCTTAGTTTCCTTCTCTACAACTCCACCTAGATTGTCAATCATCTACCTAGGATCTTCCCACACACTCATTGAGACTCTCCATACACTTCTTGACCCTTTCTTGGTCATTCTGCATCCATCCCAACACTCCAAGACACTCCACCAATTCAGTTGGTCTTTAACTCACTAGGAGGGCTAATTGCTCAACTCCTTGTAGGTCTATTTTCATTGATTTTGGCCTATTGCTTCCAAAATACCCAAATGACCGCATAAAAAAACTTGAAAATATTCAAGCTATCATTAAAAGCTATTAGAATCCAAAACCCTGACTTCTGAAGGCACCCAAAACCCTACTTTCTTGTAGGCCCTAGATTATAGCCTATTAATTAGGCCTCTGGACCAGTAAACATGAACAATTGCAAAACATGTCTCCAATCATTGATTCACCTCCAACCACCATTGAATCCTTTTAGGAGACTATCTAGTGCATCTAGAAATGCCACAAAGTCTTCCCCAAAAGGTCTTGGGTGCTCACACAAATTCGATCTTCTCCCTGTCCTGGCTCACCTGGTTTCACCAGTCAGCCATAGGGATTCATCTTTGGCCTATGAAATCCAAAGAAACAACCAAAAATAAATCTACAAACCTATCTACAAACCCTAACCCTAATTTCCCCATGGTTTCAGACACATCCATTGGAGGAAAACTAGGTTAGAGCCATTTCTAACAAGGTAACACTATTTTTGTCTTTGTTAGACCAGTGACCTTAAAAAATGTACAACTTAACTTCTATTGAACTTCAAAACAAATTACCTAGTGCATATGAAATCTGAAAGTAAACACTACACTAACATGGAGCCCGATCACCTATGCCAATCCTTACAGGACTGTACAGAAACAAAGATACAGTGCAGATTATGCAAATGAGGATACCGTCATCCATACAATGGTGTCAGAAATAAGTGTCTCGATCTAAAATCTCATTAATCTTGTCCAAGCATCGATCTATTGTGAACATTTTGTTGTTCAATGAAGATTGTAGCCATGGAGAGCATCTAAGAACCAGATAAGAGATTTTATGCAGAAGGATAGAAAAGAATCAAATCAATTTCAAGAACAAGAACACAGGCTACCGATGAGCATAAAAAGGTATTAATCAATCACTTAAGGTGATATTCTTATTATGAGAGCTTTAATGGTTATGTAATCAGCAATTGTAGATTGCATATAGTCAAGTCAATCATATGTACTCATTCTAACAAGTGTAGTACACTTAAGAAATCCTTTCAAGAAAGGTGTACCTAATAGTCCTATTGTAAATCTCTTAACCGAGTGCACACTTAAATCAGTGTTTCTAAAGCTCTTAACAAAATAGATCTTAACAGGTCTCCACTTTAATACTCCTAATAGGGTAGAACATCATAAGTGATCAATTGTAAGCCTTTACCGGCTCCCTTCCATTCTGCAGATAGTGAAGTTTTGTGGGTGCCATCCCCACCGCAGTTTTTACTTCCTAACAGGAGTTTTCTACGATATCATATCTTGTGTTATGTCTTTATTACTTTCATGAATGTTCCTATGAATATTGCAAACAAGTAAAGATTATGAATTAATGTTACATGCATAAGAAAGAACAACAATAATGGTTAGTAATTCAGTAAAGAACTATTACTAATGATGAATGGTAAAAAGAGTTAGAAGTTTTAGAGGTACTGATTCACCCCTCCCCTCTCAGTACTACTTTCCATTGATCCCAACAATTGGTATCAGATCTAAGTCTCTTCTTGGAAAATATTAAAGGCTTATTAGAAAAGATCATACAATGGAGAAGTACAAACTTGATAATAATATTGAGAATAAAAAGCATGAGATACAGATATTCTATGAACAGTATATAGAAGTGAGAATCAAGATGAGAGAGTTGTTGGATGAGAGGAAAGGTATTGAAACTTGGAGCAATGAAAAATATTATCAAGAAGAAGAGATTCTAGATTTCTTTGAATCCTTAGGATCAAATGCAATTAATACATCAGATACATCAGAAGAGAACATCACAAATCTAAAGGAGATCAATCAACATATGATAGAGCAAATAAAGATGTTGCAAATCTGTCAAGAGTCCCAGATGGTAAGAATGATTGATGTGATGAGTTCTTCTAGAAAAGCTGAAATAGAAAGAACACTTGCTATTGGTGACAAAAGGAAGATTATAGAGAAGCTATAGGAAAAGGAGTTAGAAATTTAAAGACATGCTGAGCCACCATGAGATCACAAATCAGATTATTCTAATGAGTCAAGAAGCAAAAAGAATGAACATAGAACTCATTTAAAGAGTATAGGCTATTGGTGAACTAAGAGAAGAGAATGAAAAACTAAAGAATGAGGTTAGAATTCAACAAAAACATAATGAAGTTATCAGAAAGGCCAAAGAGAGAAATAATAGAATGGATGATTTTCTTGAAGGACAACAAAGAGTCAACAACAACAATGGTCTAGGCTTTACCGAAAAAGGAGAATCATCAAATCAAGCCAATCCAAAGAATATCTATGAAAATCCAAGACTAAGAAAGCTGACATGCAAACATTATGGAAAGCAAGGCCACACATCAAATGTATGCCGATGCAAAATGAAAGGTATTCCTAAATCTACATCTTCATTCATAGGATTCTATTATAAATGTAACAATAAAGGACATAAAGCATATGAATGTAAGTCTAAGATGGAACAACCAAAGAAGGAAACCTACATGAACAAATATTGTCCTACATGCAAGATGAATGGGAACACACAAGTCTTGAATGCTAGAAAAAGAAGAGGCAAGCATGGAAGCCTAAATTTCAAGAAACTCCCTATCAACCAAAGAGAATCGGTAATCAATATGTATGGGATTACGATACGTGGACAAACTATACAACATGTGGTAGATATGGTCACATTGCTGCAAACTACATGAGGGCATGGACCGAAAGGTCTAGAGGCTGGTCAAACCCCAGAATGACATGCTTACACTATCACAAAGTTGGTCATCTCAAGAAAGATTGCAAAGACCGAATGATAGAGACAAGCACATATCCCAATGGAAATACCATTGAAGATATCTGGAGGGCTAGAGACAAAATGTGGAGAAAAGATTCAAGCAATGATGAAGCTAGACCAAGAAATGAAAATAGTGACACCCCATCCAATAGATCTAGTGACATCACCACCCCCACTTGAGCTCAACAAGTAAGTATGGAACTGCACTAAACCAAGTCATATTTTGCATCAGTTCCATTATACAATTGATAGATAGTCAAAATCTGCATAAATAAAGATACATATTATGATACTTGTTTCAATTCTAAAAACAACCCCGTCGGTATACACATACCAAAAATCAGTGGTAAACACAATGGATTAGTTGTTTACACTTACCAAAAATTGTCGGTCAACACATAAAATGGTTAAGTTACCAATGTAACCTGACACCCGTCGATAAGGAAGCAAAGTTACAAAGTTGTCATGACAGAATACCGATATCCATTGGTAAAAGAAAAATTATTAATAGCTATCTCAAGCATCATACATTCACCATTATCATGGATCGAAGTAAGTACCTTGGGCACCAAAAGATCTCTGTCATTATTTTTCAAGAAAGCCCTAAATTTCAATAAAGCCCTAAAACTTGAAAAACGATGGCAACCACCTCAAGAACCACTAAGATCAAGAGTGATAAGAAGAATGTGGTTAGGTTAATCAAGAATAACACCTATGTAGAACCCAAATACAATATATTCTTGGAGATTGCATCACAACCCAATGAAACTGGCACATTTTCTAAGATTCCACCTAGGGTTTTTCTTATAGAAGATGATAGGTCTTATATTCACTACAAGATCACTGAAATAGGTGATCTAGAGATGGATGAAGCTTATAAGAAGCTTTGTGATGCATAAGGAAACCTAAAGGAAGAGCATAAACACTTAGAGGTTAAAGGGATAACTAATGCCCTATATTTCGTGAGGGAATTTAAGACTGACTAGATTAGATTGGTACTTAGCAGAATGCATGACCAAAAGTTGTGGTAAGATCAACCCAAGAAAATTACTAAGGATGTCCTTCACACTGTCACTGGTTATCCAATAACCAACAAGCCTAAGGGTCACAAACATCCTTCTAGGCAAGAAGTTGAAAAAGTTACTAAAGCTGAATGGGACAACAAAGGTCTGAAATTGAACACCATCACCAATGAAGAACTAAGATTCAGTGCATGTGTGATTGATTAAAAGATATTTCAGGCAAGCAGGATGTAAGACATATCGGTAACATCAATAAGCACAACTTACAAAATGGTGACCAAGGGCATACAGATGGATCTATGTGAGATCCTACTAAAGAAACTTGATGAGAACATGAACATAATTATGTCTGCAAAGACCAACACATGTAAGTTTGGCTCACTTATCATGTGTATCTTTTTCTACTTTCAAGAATACTTTCCTTCAATAGGAAAAGTGAAATGAGACACTACAAAACTAGAGAAATTATAGATTAGTGAACTAATTAAGTCACTAGGAGATAATTTTGAATCTATTATTACTGCATACTTCCTTGAATTCAAGGAAAAGATGAAGGAAAGAACAAGGATCCCTAAACAACTTATTGAAAAAAATAGGGATGAAATATGTTTTATGGTGGACATAGATTTCACCCACATCTAACCAGTTGTACCAAGAACATCTTGGTTAGCACCACTAGATTATGAAATCAACATAGATCCAGCAACCAATGCTATTGATGCATTGATCAATGAGCCTATTGACATCAAACAACCAAGGTTTGGAACCTATGAAGAGGCCAAATCAAAGATAAAAAGAGGTATATAAATCAAGAAAATTGTCAATAAAAAGGATAAAATGGTTAAGAATCTCAAGAAGATTCTATCAGTTACTGAGGAGGAATAAGAACAACCAGAGGAAACTAATGAATAGGGCACCATCGATGAAGGGCATGATGAACAAAAATAAGATTCTGAGGAAACTGAATCTAATACACCTCCACCTCCTACAAAGAAGCAGAGGACAAGGAGTCAAACTACAAATACCGATACCACACCTCTTAAGAAAGGTCAAGTAAGGACCTATAAGAGGAAGCAGCCAAAAAATAAACAACAAACAAACTGTGAAGACAACACCTACAAAGAGGAGAAAAAGAATGGTTAGAACTAAGGCTGACATTGAGGACTCTAAAGAAGATGAGCCTGATGTAGTAAAGAATAATTTCAAAAATCTAATAATTGATGAGGCTATTGAATCCATTGCTACACGTGGTACAATGATTGAAAAGAAAATCAAACAATAGGATACACTCAAACAGAAGAACCAAAATAAGATACAAGAGGCAATAATCAGGTCAATGGTGAAATTTAAATATGTACCAGCTGAATTTGTAAATCAAATACCCAAGGAGCTGGGTAATAGAATATCCCAACAGTGGTCATATGCTCTGCAAACTAAAAGAGAAGCAAGGGAGAGGGTACTTGTTACACTTATGACCCCCGAATCTAAGGTTGAAGAAATAAAAGAAATTATAAAGAAGCACTCAGGAAAGTTTGTATCCAAGATAAGGGCTTACAAAGTTCTTGAAGATAAGTTTATATATCTAGATACAATGACCAAAACAAAATGGAGACAACTCCTAAATATTCCAGTAGAGTCAACAAGTTGTGAGGAATAGTTACTTCTCATTGACACACCTCATAGAAAGGAGGAAAAAGACAAGGAAATTCCTCAGCACATTGCTTTGGACAATGTTGAAGATACAGAGCCAATAAATTTGGACAAGGTAATGGATGATCTTGACATTCAATACATCACCAATTATGACACTAATAAAGATTCGTAGAAGAAAGATGATGTAATATTCATAACACTTAAGGATTAGGGAAGGAAAAAAGAATTAAAGACATTAGAAGATAGAAAAATGAATGTAGTTGATGAGACATGGGATGACACATTAGTCATGGATTTAACAGAACCAAACCCAGCAAAGAAAGTACAACAAGATGAGGATGTGACTGCTCAAAAATATCAAACTGACAAGCAGGACACCACTCTAGATATAGCCCAAGCTAGCACTCAAAGAAATATGCCTGTATTAATGAAGGAAATCAATATACTAGAGGGTAATGATGGATCTATTGTAGAGGACACATGCACACCTGAGGACAAGGGTGATGCAGAAAAAAAGACAAAAAAGATAATACAAAGGACACAATTGCAAAGCATAAACACAAAAGGTAGAAGAGGACAAGAAGAAAGATAAGACTGAAGAAGAAAAGAAAGATGAGTTGGAGAAGAAAACATAAGAAAAATCTGCAGAGACACCCAAGGTTGATGGAGAGACATCTTCACTAAACTGACAAGTCCACCCCGAGCAGAAAACACAAGAAGCTTCATCAACAAAACCTTTACCAAGCACTTCAGAGATGACAAATGAACTATAAATGGTAGTTCATACATCTATGTCCCCACAAGTCTCAAAGAAGAAGAAGAGCAAGCATAAGAATCCAGTAACTCTAGATGAAATCATTGAGATTCCATTTTGTGATTTGAGAACATTGGATCCAACTGAATTGACCAAGTATGAAAAAATCTGTGAGATAAAAGCAATGCAAGACAAACTAAGAAAATCCACAAATGAGGCAAAGGTACTGGAAGTAGCAAGAGGTATACTTTAGAAAATAGTACCAGATGAAGATATTGATCAAACAACCCCAATGCTTGATCAACTAGTGGTTCTCACAGAGGCAATCACATCTCAGAACATTGATGCTGAGAAGGTCATGGAAGAGAGACTTGAACAAAAGTATGAGTTCAAGCTAGAAGAAAAGATAAGCCAGGAAGTGGCATTGAAAAAGGTAAATCTTTCTAAATTAGTGAGCACAATTGATCCAATCATCTTAGAAGCTATTACTTTGATATAGAAATTGTGCACACTTGATCAACTCACTAAGGAGTATATTGAAAAGATAGCACAAATAGATGCTGATCTTAAGACAAGTGCACAAAGTCTTACAAATAATGAAGAGGCAATAAAATTACACAATGAGCAACTCAAACAGGCTCAGAAATTGAGATAGGACATATAGATTGCAGAGACAAAGTACAGAGATGAGGTAAATGAGCTTCAAGATCAACTCTTTCTGACACTTTCACTACTGCAACAACATGTAACAGAGGCAAACACAGTAATTTCCACCCCAGAAATGTCTTTCCTAGACAAAATTTATGATATGCATGCAAGGCTAGAGCTAGAGCACATGGCACTAGAATTCCTAAAAGAAAAATGGGAGAAATTGCTCGAAGACATCAATAACACCCATTCACATATTCTTGATACATTGTAATTTACACATTTTTGTCACAATTTTTGGCATCTTATAAGTTGTACATTTTTTTCATGAGTATCAAATAAAGGGGGAAGTGATATGTACATACAATTAAGTTAGTATAAAGGGGGAAGTGATATGAACAGTCATAGTAAATGAACGGAGGAAATGATGTATAATAAAACATTTGAAAGAGAAAAGAACAAGGAATGTATAGTAAAGGGGAAAGTATACATGTACATATACCTATACTATACCGATGCATACAGTTAGGGGGAGTTATATAATGACAAGGATATAGACATGGTGTACATACTAAATACTTTAGTATTATGCACATATCAATTTTTTATACTAATGTCAAAGGGGGAGATTGAAGGCATTATATTTTTCCATTAGTATACACAAGGAAAAACATGATCTACACCATCAGTTTACACTACACCGATAGAAAGGACATGACACTATCTGACACCAAGGTTACCCGATACTACCAAGTTCAAAGCATCTCGACAAACACTATTTAGTATTACCCGATGACAAAAAGGTTCAAGGAACCCGACAAGTAACAACAATTCAACCCAATAGAATAGAAAAGAGAGGAACCTGACAAATGAAGGGAACCTAATGATCAATTCAACAAAGGAATGCCGATAGACTTTGAGTTCAACCCGATGACCAAGAACCGACAGTTAGTTACATCCCGCAAAAAGTGTATTTGACTATCCATGTCAGATAAATCACTGAAGTTGTATATATAGCTTCTTGATTTGTTTTAAAACCATTATGTGTGGAGGAAGAAATGTATTTATTATTGTGTTAATTAGTTTTATTGATTTAAAACATGCAAACTAAAGATCAAGGTCAAGTTATAAACCTTGGATCTAAGAGTTAACATTGTAATGCATGATTCTAAGATAGGTCAAATAATTGTATAAATAGATGCTCAATCTATTGTGAACATGTTTTTGTTCAATGAATATAGTAGCCACAAAGAGAATCTAAGAACCAGAACAAACATTTCATGCAGAAGGACATAAAAGATTCAAATCAGTTTCAAGAACAAGAACACAGGCTACTGACGAGCAGAGAAAGGTATTAATCAATCACTTAAGGTGATATTCTTATTATGAGTGCTTTAATAGATCTATAATCAGAAATTTTAGATTGCATATAGTTAGGTCAATCATATGTACTCATTCTAACAAGTGTAGTACACTTAATAAATCCTTTCAAGAAAGGTAGACCTAACAGTCCTATTGTAAATATCTTAACCGAGTGCACACTTAAATCAGTGTTGCTAAAGCTCTTAACAGAGTAGATCTTAACAAGTCTCCACTTTAATACTCCTAATAGGGTAGATCATTAGAAGTGATCAATTGTAAGCCTTTATTGGCTCCCTTCCATTCTTAAGATAGTGAAGTTTTGTGGGTGCCATCCCCACCGTGGTTTTTACTTCCTAACAAGAGTTTTCTGCGATATCATAACTTGTGTTATGTGTTTATTACTTTCATGAATGTTTCTATGAATATTGCAAACAAGTAAAGCTTATGAATTAATGTTACAGGCATAAGAAAGAATAACAGTAATGGTCGGTAATTCAGTAAAGAATGATTACTAATGATGAATGGTAAAAAGAGTTAGAATTTTTAGAGGTACTGATTCACCCTTCCCCTCTCAGTACTACTTCCCATTGATCCCAACAGAATTTGGTCTTTCATTCAATATTCTATTTATAGAGAAGTTAGTTTATCTGGAAGCCAAAACAACTTAGTTTGAATGTAATTTTGATTGGAAAAAAGTCTACAAATGTAATTATGTTGATGATAGTCAGGAGGTGGCCATTAATCATGGGCTCACAAAAAAATTGGCCATTATTCAGGGCCCTCTTTGCACTAGAAAAAAATTTACCGGGTTACAAATCGTAAAATATTTGTTTCATAAGATTTCAAATTCCTCTGGTCCCATTCTCATAGTGTGCTTTACTAACAGAGCTCTGGATCAATTTTTGGAGGGAATATATGAATATGAGAAAAGTCTAGCAAGGTTAGGATCTAGAACTTAGAGCTCAATTCTTAGCAAATGTACTCCTGACTAGGGAGAAGAGAGAAATATCATATTGTTTTCTTTGGTAAGAAACATTGAATTCCTAATTTGAATGTAAAAACATCAGAAAATATAGGATTTATTAACATTCCAAACATAACTTGTGTTGCCCTTTCCAGGTCTAGAATTGGTTTGTATATCTTTGGAAATGCCAAGCTAGTCTTAGACAATTCTTTAGTGTGGAGTGATATCATAAATAATTTTATAGATAATGGGTATGTTGGTAATGGAATACTACTATACTTTCCTAAACATCCAGATGATGTTGGACATATTGTTACCAGATGTCATGATTTAAGGAGGTATGGCGATGGAAGTATGAGCTTTTGTACCAAGAAATGGAAAGAAAAATTAATTTGTGGTCATCTTTGTCCCAGGAAATGTCATCATGGAGGACATGTGAGAATTTGTATTTGCAAGGCCCGATGTATATGAAGAAGTTTGAGTTTTGTGGACATGTCTGCAGGAAGGTCTATCATGCAACTTCCTATGACCCCTTTTAACACATTGGAAGGTATGTGTGCTTTTTCTGATTCCTACTGCTCAAATTTTTACCAATTTGTGCCTCCTAAATACTATGAGGATTACCATACATGTCTTTTATATGAACTTCACGGGATGAAGGAAGAAAACAAAATACTTACGAAAAAGGGTGAGAAAAATTTGGAATTACTAAAAATCTATGAGAAGAGATGAGATTATTGTGAGAAGAGGGGGAAAATCAACTTGGTTAAATTATCCAAGCCCTGAGATAGAAAATTTCATCATTGCATGTAGAGAGAGAACCAATTGGGAACAGTTCAAAGAATGCAAAAAGAGATTGAAATCTTGCATGCAGAGGAAGAAAAACAAAGTGAGAGTGCAGAAGAGGAGATTGGGTTACTTTGGAGAGAGAGAGAGAGAGAGAGAGAGAGAGAGAGAGAGAGAGAGAGAGAGAGAGAGAGAGAGAGAGAGAGAGAGAACAATNGAGAGAGAGAGAGAGAGAGAGAGAGAGAGAGAGAGAGAGAGAGAGTACAATTTCACTCACTTGAAACACCTATGTACTAGGAGGGTATTAAATTGTAATAAATATGTACGAAAGGTTGGAAGATTATAGAAAAAATCATGGATGGCCATTGAAAGAAGCAAAAGCAACCAATCAGCCATTTAAAAAAATTCATGGGCGACCATTGAAATAAGATATTTTGCTAGAAGCAAGAGCAGAAAACTTTCGCTAATTTACAATGGCCCAAAGCAAAAGGAGCAACTCTATTTCCATATGTATTTCAGGTTGCCCATTTATAAAGTTTGGTGAAGAAGGGTGTGCATTTTCTAATTCCTATTGTCAAATTGTTACCAATTTGTACCTCCTAAATACTGTGAAGATTACCATACATGTCTTTTATACAAACTTCGCGGGGTGAAGGAAGAAAATGAAATAATTATGGCAAAGGGTGAGAAACAATTTGGAATTACTAAAAAATCTGTGAGAAGAGATGAGATTATTGCGAGAAGAGAGGGAAAATCAACTTGGTCAAATTATCCAAGCCCTGAGACAACAAATTTCATCATTGCGTGTAGAGAGCGAGAACCAATTGGGAACAATTCAAAGAATGCAAAAAGAGATTGAAATCTTGCGTGCAGAGGAAGCGAAAAAAAGTGAGAGTGTAGAAGAGGAGATTGGGTTACTTCAGAGAGAGAGAGAGAGAGAGAGTGTGTGTACAATTTCACTCACTTGAAACACCTATGTACTAGAAGGGTATTTTATTGTAATAACTATGTAAGAAAGGTTGGAAGATTGCAGAAACAATCATGGATGGCCACTGAAAGAAGCAAAGGCAACCAATTGGCCATTTAAAAAAATTCATTGGTGATCATTGAAATAAGATATTTTTCTAGAGTGAAGAGCAGAAAAATTTCGCTAATTTGCAATGGCCCAAAGTGAAGGGAGAAACTCTACTTCCAGATGTATTTTAGGTTGCCCATCTATACAGTTTGGTGAAGAAGGGTGTGCATTTTCTGATTCCTACTTCTCAAATTGTTACCAATTTGTGCCTCCTAAATATTGTGAAGATTACCATACATGTTTGCGGGGTGAAGGAAGAAAACAAAATACTTACGATAGAGGGTGAGAAACAATTTGGAATTACTAAAAACTACGAGAAGAGATGAGATTATTGTGAGAAAATGGGGAAAATCAACTTGGTCAAATTATCCAAGCCCTGAGACTGGAAAATTTCATCATTGCGTGTAGAGAGCAAGAACCCATTGGGAAAAATTCAAAGAATGCAAAAAGAGATTGAAATCTTGCGTGCAGAGGAAGTGAAACAAAGTGAGAGTGCAAAAGAGGAGATTGGGTTACTTTGGAAAATCTCAGGCGAAGCATTGTCTAATATATATGTCACACTCTGTGCTTCTGATGGTTCAACATTTCAAGCTCTCTCTCTCTCTCTCTCTCTCTCTCTCTCTCTCTCAGGTTATGGAGAATAAAATGAATAGTTTTTACTTCTTCAAAACCTAATCAGGTTTTGAAGTACTTTTTTTTCAGAAGCCGATCAGGTTTTGAAGTTCTTTTTTTTTCTTCAAAAACCAATTGGGTTATTTTAAATTTAGAAACCCGACCAATTCATGGCTTGGGAAGAGGCTTGAAAAATGACCCAAAGGCTTCGAGGCTTATTTTCCCTCCATTTTTGTTCTTTTAGACATTTTTTCATCTTGTAAGATGATTTCTTGACTTTATCTTCATCAGGTTTACAATTTGTCAACTGGGTAGCTTTATAATTTTCACCATAATCTCATACATCTTCTTATCTTTCTAACCATATAAATTTTTCTATTTTTGGACAACATTAGCATAGTAAACTTTAATTTTCTTTACCAGTGTCTTGATTGTACTCACAGACATATGTCTACCATTTTTTTAATACCTTTTGAAATAATTAATCAAATTACAAATAAATTACATATTATTTTTCTACACTTGATTCTATACACTTAAATTTTTTATTTTTTTTTGATTGTTTTGGTGCAAGTTATGCCCAGTGCACGAACAGGTACCAAATTTTCAGGATGCGATCACTTCAAAAAACCATACAAAAACAAATACTTGTCAGAAAATTACAAAAAAATTATAAAACTTCTAGATCTCACTCTTACCTATTATCCTACCAAAGGGATTTAAAAAATACTGAATATAACTATACCTTTTGTACCACGCATGGAAATAGCTATGTTATGTTTTTTCCAAAAAAATCAGGAACATGTTTTCATGCGTGCGAGGTTTGACCCTCTTAATATTATCGGGTTTTAAAAACATTTAGTGTTCTACAAACTAGATTCAGATTACTACAATTTTTTGTTTTTTATACATCTTATTTTGAGTGCATGATCCTCAAACTCTTGTTCCAAGTTCAGGTTTACCCGATTTTAGAAAAAATGTGTCCACTTATACCCCCCTTTTTGGTGCACAACTTGGTGCACACACCCTATCAAGAAGCATCTGGTTCTTGCACTAGAGGGAGTAGGAGGAAATCCTTTGAGGAACAAAACAATATTGATTGAGACTAGTCAATATCCATAAAAAATATACCAATTGGAACTATGGGCAGCTAAAACTAAGAAGGTATAGTGGTGCTCTTTTTGTTTTGTTAGTGTTGTGTGGTTTCTTTTTTTTTGTTGTTGGTTTATTTTGTTTTATCTTTTAGTAGAATTTTTTAAATAGGATTTTGTTTCCCTTCAAAACCTTTTTTCCCTTAATAAAAACACAGATTAAATTTTTTTAAATATTAGTTACTTAACTATATTGAATTCTCATATGATTCTAAAGCTAATATGGAAATACAGTAAACATATTTTTTAATATGTTTTTTGTGAAAAACAAATGCTTAAATATTTATTAATTTGTAAATTATGTGTATGGGATTGAACTCTAATTTCTATTTAATTTGGCATATATCCTTTTATTTCCTAGTTTTTCGAGGACTATATGATATTTTTCATATACAATTCAAATATTTGTTCAAATATATGGCCAAGGGAGAGGGTTCAATAAGGAATTCAAGAAAATATTGAGACAATTAGATTAATAAAAAATAATAGAGTTTAACAATTGGTTTAATAGTCATAATTGTGCACCTTGTTTTTTATTTGCATATGAACAATTCCCCTTTTATTTGTCCAAATTGGTGTGTAGTGACAATGAAATATAGTTTTTTCCATCTGTAGAGAGTAGCCTTGCTGGAATGATTTACCTCCACTCCTCTGTAAGTTCTATTCATATATTTATCCATTCTTTTGCTCATGTGAGTGGATAAGTACATTGGATGTGTAGTGGAAACTTACTCACATGTGTTGTAGTCGTTCGTTATCTTATTTTATAAGCGTTGTAAAGTGAAAGTTTCATCCCCACCATTACTACAACCACCAATTGTTGTTGACTGCTATTGTTGTATCTTTCTAGAAAATTTATTGTTTTCTAGTTTTATTTCCAACAATTGTTTTGTTGTTTATATTTTTTAGCTCCAACATTGACATTTTCAACGCAACTACTAGATATCACATCAAATTTATTTTGAAAGGGTTTGTGTTTACACATAATTTTTGCATTGTGTTGTGGCTATAAGAATGCCTTTCGACATATAATTAGATCAAACCTTAATATAATAATCTTAAAGACAATTAGTTTGTTTATGTCAAACCTTTTTATATAATAATATATAGAGACATGTTGCTTGTCTAGTATTGTATCCTTTCTATGACTAATGTATCAACAATAAAATCTCTTGGTATTTCCAAGAATAGACATTCTAATGTATGGAAATATATAAGAGAATTTTAGCTTTTTTGAAATCTCACTTGATAAGTTAAAATTATATTAGGACTTATAAATCTTTTAGTACATGTTATAAATATATATTGCTAAAGTTATAGTAAATTAATTTATAAGAATATAAATTTAATTTTTATTTTGTTTGTGTTATATTTGGAATTGAAAATATTTTTTGTTAAAAAATTTGATTAAGATGAAATATTGTCATAAATATTTTTAGTTTTTTTAATGAATAAATGCATAACGTTCTACTAATTAGAAAATATAATATACACATTTACAAAAAATGGTGGGTGCATACAAGATCACAACCCCAATGTCAAATAGGTGAAGCACGGAAAGCTATAACATAAAATAATTTTGCTAAGTGGCTAATGTAACACTAACTAGAGGAGGTGGAAGATCCTAATCATCTAGTTTGCTACATATATTAGTAGGGTCTGGGGTAACATTAGGGACACACCATCCCTTATCTTCTTTATTATTATCTTTATCTTCAATATGTACAATAGAAATTACTGTAGCTAGCTAAGGGAACCACTTTGAAGCATCAAGAGCTGACCATCCAGAAACACCACCAATTGACAATCCAATTCTTCAAAAGGTCACTCTGTAGTGCCACCCCCAAGGGAAGAGGTAGATAATTATTTAATAGTCTAGGAAGAGCTACTATGGTCACCAAAATGATGGTGAGGATCTTAGAACCCATGGGATAGAGAGAAACAAATTGAGAAACTCTAACCTTTACATCAACTATGATGAGGAGAACCACTCTAACAAGAAGAAGGATCTAGAGGCACCCTAGAAATAGTGTGTGTGGAATTACTTCAATAATAAGAAATATATATAAGGTGAGATACCTCCATGAACACCTTGTGATCCTACACCTAGAACTATAACAAAAAATTTGAGCAAATGGTAGCTTTAGAGTAAAGAAAAACATTTGTATCAGCAAAGCAATGGGAAACACATGTAGAGTTTCTACATTTCTACATATTGAAGGGGATATTCAACTTGAAAGCATGAAAAATTTGAGTATAATTGAAGGAATGTGAGGCCAATCCATAAAAATAGGTATATGGATGGAGAAAGGCTCCAATTTTAATGGGAAAAAAAATCATGAATCCAACTTCATTGTTGTTTGGATCTGCAACAAAACTAGAAGATATTTTTGAACAACTCTATTTTCCCACATAATGGGAAACCATGGTCTTCAATACCCATATGTTTGAGATGAGATCCCACATGCAAGCATTGGAAAATAATACAATAATAGAATTGGGAAAGATTAGGCTCAACAAAAAATGACTAGATATTATGAAATCTTTGTTGCCATATTGTGAGAAGTGACTATAAATGTCATGTATCAAGTTTAAACTAGAAAGCATGGGAAGATGTGGTGAAATCTAGTGATACCCAAATAATGATTTGTAGCTATATAAAGTAGTATTTTGAGTCCATCATTAATCTTTCCACCAAAGTCTAAAAGAGTGGACCCATTTGGTCTAACATTTCCATAAGGAGGGTCATCATTATGGTGTCAAATATCTCTCATTTGGCTAAGAGATGTCATATTAAAAGTAGATGCACAAAATTGAAGTTGATAGGGGAATTGGATTCATAATCCACCGCCATAAGGTGAATCTCTCAACAACATCATTGAAATCATAAACATCAATGATCCTGAAAGAGTGATTAACAATATTTATGAGAATCCATACAAGAATTTGTGATAGATTTGACCGATGATTGAGCACATAATATTGTCACTATGGTGTAAGAAAGGTGACAACTCCTCCTTGAATGACCTAGTTTTTAGAGGCAAAAAATGCCATTTAGCCAAATCAAAACAATTTTTTTTACAAATAAATCAATATCAAAGTAATTCTAAGAAGTATCTTGCATGGAATACTTCTTTGAGAGTTCAGTGAGACCTTAGAAACTTAAAGAGAGTAAAAAAATGAATGATATCATCCTCATTCTTTAAAGAGGAGAATCAATTTTGCTAAAACTTAGAGCCCTTTTGAAACCTAAAAATTTAAATCTTTTATTTATTTTTTAATAAAACACCTTCCTAATTCAACAACGTACAACACAACAGTAAAGTTGTGAGCCTCTAATATGGGAGGTCTTTGGTTTGAGTCTACTTAATCTTAAAAAATAATAATAATTAAATCTCAACTTCGGCCCATTACCCATCAAAAACAAAACTGACCATCCTCTATGTGCCTAGTTGGGCTATGAGAATGAGGCAAATAGGTTTGTAGGAAAGAAATAATTGAGGCTAGCTAAGGCATTCACATGAATTTTGACAAAACTTGGACCTCATGAGAGACTGTGAAAATATCTTCTCTTTTATAGAAGGGTTTAAAATAAATGGTTGGTTCTATGCAGCAATAGGCTCCTAAAATTTTCCTTGGGCACTACTCATAGTAGTGTGCATTTTGCCTTATGGGTCACCATAGACCATTTTTTCTCAATATTTTGGAGCTTCAGAGGCTTGCGGGGGTTCAAAAATCAATGGAAGGGTATTAAACTTGGGGGCCACTAATGAATAATCCTTGATTTTATTCTTAGAGGATTAACACCACAAATAAGTGTTGGGCATATTCAGTATAACGCTAGTGTGGAAAAAGTTTCCAATATTAATGTCAATTGACTCCTTTTTGTCCCTACACAAATAAATCTCCACACATACCCATTATTGGAGGAAAGATAGATAACATATATCTAGCTCAAAGCATATAGCCTTCCCTAGGAAAGAGGCAATGATATGAAGAAAATTTTAGGAAGGTAAAGGAATACCTAGAAATTCTAGCCAAACTCGCATATAATGTTTCTTACCATCCAAGACAAAAAATTCTTAAGTGCACAACTGGAAGACTAAAAAGGATGATTGAACATACTAAGGGTCTTGTTGAAGGATTTCTTGGATATGGATTAGATCAAAATTTTGAAAAAGAAAAAAAAAACCTCTTACTCAAGTTTTGAATGTCATCTAAGTGAACCCCATGAAGGGTCCAGGATTTAGCAACCCAATCCCATAACATGATTTCAGGAGAGAATTCCTGACAAAGTAACTAATATGAATATGTTACTCTAACCATTGACATTTAATATCAAAATTAGGGATGGGTAAAACCACATCTGTTGGAGTTTCAAAATGAATACATTATGAAAAAAATTTAGAATAAACTTCCGCAGGTGCTTTATCGGAGGAGAATTGGTTTACAAGTACAAAACTATCAACATCAACAATAAAGATAGGGATAAAGATGACCAAATCCATATAAAAAAAATCTTTAAAATCCCAAAATAAATGTGGTATGATGCAAGGAAAAACTACAATGCAAAACCAAGTTACACAAATAGAGGACAAAAACCCTAGCAGACCTAGATCTTTCACCAAATTCAATTGTTGTATTAATTAAGTAATTAATATTTATAGTTTTATAATTATTATATAATAAAATTAAATATATTTTAAATATTTTATTATGAATCAAATTATTTAATCAAATATTTTATTGATAGAATTTTTAATTCAAGACTAATTTCATAGGTGTTGGGTGCTTGTCAAGGGATACTAAGAATTGAGGGATACTTATGTTTATGTACTTCAACTTAATGCTAAGGAATGAAGGTATGTTTAATGTTGAGGATCGAGTAATATCAATTTAAAAAATTATCTTTAGTTTTCTATTAATAATTTAAGAGTATCTATTCTACTAAATATTTTTTGGGTTGTGAACTAGTATTTTTCTAATTTATCCCCCAACCACTAGTTCTTTGAGCTCGATGGACTATATTGGTTGATTAGATGGGAAAGTAAACCCTAAATAATGGAACTATTTAACTCTCCTACTAAATATTAATCTAGATCTAAAATGATATTGCCATAAAAGTAAATGAAACCTAAATCACTATCAATAGCTGAGTTAATCAAAGATGTATACAAAATTAGACATCAACAATAAAGGAGAAAAAAAATGACATCTATATTATCTGTGATAATTTAAAAACATGTTGACATACACAAATTGTCAAATTGAATTAGAGACTAAAAACAAAAATGATTATGATGAATTTATTTGAGTTGTTCTAGGATTTTTTTTATATTAGAAGCAACAAAAACTAGGGTGGTGTCCCTAAGTACAAATTCCAAAGGGCTACAATCAACAGAATCACATTGGCAACGCAAAGACAAAACAAATCAGCATGACTTCCACATGTCAAAAACTACTAAGAGTCTACTACTCATAGTTACTATAAATACTACTATCTGTGTGTGAGTTAATACACCTTCATGAAATTAGGATAATTAAGTACAATTCTATGGAAAGAAATAAGAAAATTAATCTAAATATTTGTATTTAAAATCCAAAAAATCTCATGGATCTCTAACTAGGCTTTGCAAGTAGAGCTCTCAGCCTTAATCTCTACTAGTGACCTTCCTAGAATGAGAAATTGATGATAAAATGCTTAATCTAGCTCTCAATTCTCTCAATTTGATACAAAATGGACTCAAATGCTCTCATGAAATGATATGATCTCTCAATTTGCTATGAAATGATCTCACTATTTGCTCAAAATTCTATGAAATTGCCTATAATGAGGATTCTTTGCATTCAAATTTTCTAGGATCTCTTATGCTTGAAAAATGCTTGTATTTGTAGTAAAATCCCAAGGGTAGGGGGTAGAGTGAATTGATCATGGGTTAATCCTTGGTTGAGTTTGATCTCTCAAATGGTTTCAAATAAGGGGACCATTTAAATGTTGTCCTCAAAGGGTGGGACAAGA
>MU223054.1:1948684-1959740 GCA_018584345.1 Thuja plicata | reverse complement strand
CCTCAAAGGGTGGGACAAGATGAGTGGATGAGATTTTAAAGGATAAATGAGAGGTTGAGATGCAAAATTGGAGTGATCCATGTGCAAGTGTGTTCTCAATTCTCATTGGCTCCTTTATTTGTGTTGACAAAATATTAGGATTTTAATTAATTCAATCATTTAATTAATTTAGCCATGTAAGGAATAGGTTCAATTTGATTTTTGATTTAAACTATACAATTAATTGATTAAAGTCAATTACAAAACTTGATTAATCCTTTTAGGCTTGTATTTAATTATTTGATTTCATGATTAATTAATCCCTTGATTTAAATTTGATTTAATCCACTTTGATTGATAAATGTCCATTTAAATTGATTTTGATCCATTTTGAAGCATTTGAAGTATTTTGATGAGATTTGCAGATTTTGATAATACTAAGACATCTGGTCAATTTTGGGTATCTACAAATGCCCCTCTTTGAATTGATGTGCGAAGCACATTGATTCAAAGAAAAGTGCATGTCCTGATCACTGATTCAATACTGATTGATTGACTGATACAACTTCTCTGATAACTGATAACCTGATTTGAAACCCTGATTGATTTATTGAAACCTTGATTGATATAATGCATTGATTTGATTTGATGATAAAAAACTTGATTCACAATTGATTTGATTTGATGCAGAATGGCCCACTGATAAAATTTTGAAATTTTAATGCCCCAGATTTGATATAGAATGTGATGCAGAATCCTGATTTCATAATATGATGATATATTACCCCTTAGAAATGAAAACATTGTGATGTCCCGATGCCAAATAGGATGAGATTGATGTAAATAGTAGATCAAAATGATTTCATTTCTAAAAACATTACAAAGAATGGTGATAAGATCACAATATGCCCCAGTTTGTAGAAAATGTAGATTTAGGTCACATGGGTAAAAATCTCTCCAAAATTAGGTCAAAATAGCTTAAATAGGTTGAAAACCCCAAATTTACTATTCATTTTCACTTTTTACTATTGAGATTTTACTATGATTGAGAGCAATCGTGGTCCCTATCCGAGAGCATTGATTCGAGAGAGTGCGTTGGTATCAGAGACCTCCTGACTAAGGACCTACGGTGAGTGATTTGAACCTTCCTAGTGCATTTATAGCTCTTTTTGATAGCATTTATTGTCATTTTTTAATGCTTTTTAGAGTAGATTTAGCAAAATGCTGCTTAGGAGCTTTTGAATGACGCATAGGGTAGTGAAATTCCATGTCTGCATAGTTAAATAACACATAGGAAGTGTTAAACACCACTTAGGAATTAGGTTAAAATGTGAACCGCATGTTTGCAATGACACGTAAGAAAACCCTTTGCAAAATTAAGATTTACATGACACGTAGTATAATTTCAATATTGCGTAGAACTTGCAAATGTCGTGTATTCTATAAAGCAACACCTCTAAAATTTTAAATGACACGTATGATGTTTTCAATGATGCATAGCGTGAAATGACACTTCCATGTAATCAAGTGATGTGTACAATGATTTTTTGATGAAAACCTAATTTTTAGATAGAACAAGTTGTCTTTGATTGATCGTCTGGATAACCAGATTGATTTCCAAGGCAAAAAGATGTGATTCCATGATGTTACTTAGTGTTTAGGATATTAGAATAATCATACCAGTGAATGTTTAATGTGTCAATTAGATTGATTAAAAGATATTTAAAATTGATCCCTTCTCAAGATCTATAGGCTAGGAACAATAGGTTGATATGCTCGGAAAGAGAAAAGATAGATTTAATATGTTTGATTGACTTAGAATGATCGACCAATAGAAAGATACTAATATAATTCACTTTGTTTGCAAAATTTAGGCACATTACTGTAAGTTATACGTATGGAATGTAACGTCTTGGGTCTTTGATCTAGTCAATGAGCTGACCCATCCAGAGAGATGTACGATCGAGACATGTGGACTCATATTCCTTCTTGATCTCCCTTAGCTTTAGCTAAACCAAGGTTTATTGACAGCTATGGCAGAGCGTTGGCACTCTGACCATAATAATTTCCATCTACCCCTTGGTGAGATGACCATCACGCCAGAGGATAGATTATTGAGGATCCCAACCTGTGGAGAGCGGGTTTACTATGATCAGGTCTATGATGGTAGCACATGTAGATGGGTGTTCAGAGATGCCACTATTGGTGATGACAGCATTACATGGGCACAATTCTCTTTGTTTCCTACTTTGCCAGCTTTGTTAGGAGCAGTGATTGGAGGACTTCTCTTACCAAATAAAAGAGGTTGTGGCTTTTCAGTCGGATGGGGCCGCATTTTAGAGGAATTTACTATGCATCCTCAGAGATTAGACTGGGGATCTTGCATGCTAGCCCAACTATATCATGATTTACACGAGGTTGTGCATAGGCATAATGCAGCTATATCTGCAGGTGTAGTTTTGTTACATAAGCTATGGACCTGGGAGCATATCCTGATTAGTAGACCTATATCAGCATGTGTGCAAGGTTGAGGATATCCCTATGCATTTCTATATGATGACATGATTTTCCATCATCGTCTAGGCAAGGTTGAGTTATGGCATCGGACTATCAATGATATTGATCAGGTCGTATGGAGACCATATTTGGGCTACGAGGGATGGAGAGAGGATGATGACAAGCTTCCATATATGTTTTCCCCTTGGTGGATGATTGGTCAATCACCACTATGTATAGAGAGATTATGATTTGGGAGAGTTCTTTGATAGTATGGTCATGTTTAGGATATGCCACAGGGTATGGCATTATATAATAGAGTGCAAGCAGAGTGATCCATGTGTGGAGATCAAGTGGCTAGGCCATGTCAGATGGGATATGATGGAGCATGTGGCTGATGTAGGGATGTCCACTGAGTATTGAGAGTGGTTTTCTCAACATAGATTCACTAGATTCACAGATCCAGTAGAGCCGATTACTGATGTTGATGAGTTGTTTGCTGATGCCAGAGATGGGGATGATGGTGGTGACGGTGGTAGGAGACCACAGAGGTAGAGAGTATAGAGAGTACCTAGGGCTCATCAAGTACATATGACCTTGGATGTGGGGTGGACATGTGAGGGCTCGAGGTGGTGGGTTTAGACAGCCTAGACAAAGGTGAGTATAGGTACTGACGCAAAGATAGGTTCAGGGTATTCCAGCTGCAGTTTGGGCTAGACAGAGATAGAGATGAGTACAGGCAGCCAGAAAGGTTCCATTAAAGGTTCTTTTACAGGGTCAGGATCCATAGAGACCAGCATCTCTCTAGAGATAGGCACCTTTTTCAGGTAGATCCACAGGTTAGTGCAGCACAGGTTTAGGGTGCACCTTAGATACAGGTGATACCATAGGTACCATTAGCACCTCAGGAACCTCCAGTTCCTCCTATCACTGATGGCTTAGTACATGATGTGAGAGGATTACATACAAGGATGACTGCAGTTACTAGATGCTTGGATCAGGTGATGGCAATGTTACAACAGTTCTTGGCTACCATGGCTCAGTTACCTACGAGTGCTAGCACGAGTCAGGCACCACCTTCCACTCAAGATAGAGCAGGTAATAGGGGTCTCAATGGGTCAGGGGATGGATCAGGTGCTACTAGAGATGGATCAGGTGCCTCGGCTGGGTCTTGAGATATATATGAGCTTGATATCTAGATATTGTATTGATGTATCATATAGAGTTTTGATCAGGACTGATGTATGGATCATTTTGTCAATGTATCTTTGATATGCAAATTTTTTATAGACATTTGATGATGGACATTTATCTATGATGCTCTTTGATTGATTTCCCTTTGATGTTGATTTGATGATGTGAGATGTCTTTATATGCATATCTACATGATGTCTATGATGCACTTCTTTTTATTTATGATATGGATGCAATGTCTTAGAGTATGACATAGATATATGTATGCAAATGATTTTTATGGAACTATATCTATATGATTTTGATTTTATCTTGATGTATGGTTTATGCAATACAATGATATGGATGAAATACTTAGTGCAATGGTAAAATGAATGCAACTATATTTTTGTAGTTTTTAATGTATGCAATGTAGTTTATGAAATTCAATTCTAAAAGATGAAGGATAAATGAATAATGATTAATGTATCTTTTCTGTTGTTTTTTGCAAAATATGTATAAATAATGATTAATAATTAATGCTATGAATGAATGCACAAGATAATCTCACATAATTGATTTGAAACCATGGAATTTGATGTAACCCCCAAAAATGATGAACCCCCTTGTACTTGGAAAAATTACTCTAAATAATGCAATTACTCTAACATGAATGTGCAATGCAATGCAACTAAAGGTCACTAGCTTTTTGCGAAAGAGCTGCAAAAGAGATATATTTTCATCATTGAGTTTTGTAGAACTAGGAGTCGATACAATCCTTAATGGTGCCACTGTGACCATAAGAATAGGAATATGACTTTCATCTCAGTTGGTAACCTCTTTTAAGAACCTAGTACAACCCTCACTAGTTGAATGACCAACTACACGATTATGAATACTGGTTTCAACAGATTCAATGTTGTAAGTGGATTTTGGTATTAAGATATTGAAGATCTAAATAGCCAAGGTATCCTTTTGCATAAACAAACAAAGGTTGACCCTCCTTCCTATATGAATGTCCTCGATGGTTCTTTGATGACCATGTCCTTAAACAAATTCACACAAGTTAAAGAGTCTCCCTCAAAATAGTCACACAAAATCCAAGAAAACATCATGTCTCGATCATCGCTAATCTAGTCAAAACATCATCGATTAACTAAAAATACATGACTCAAAAAATTCAATGAAAAACTCATAAAAAATTTCAAGTTTATCGCAATGCATCAAGATTTTCAAAAAGAATTCCAAACATTTTGATCATTTAGGGTTTTGTCAATTTTTAATCCTGATAAAATAAGTCAATGAAACTCAAGGATCATGTTGTAGGATCAAATTGTTGAGGGTTGAACAATGATATCCATCAAAGGTTCCAAAATAATCTCTCATCTAAATTCTGAAAATCTACTTTTGTTGTGTGACCAAGATGTTGCACTTTTGAATCCGTTTGGTACCAAAATCCATGATGTTTGCTCCAGAGTCATAAATGTGATCAATGTGAGACTTAGGGCAAATGAAACCTAGAATGCAAGAATGCAGCTGAAAGGCTTTATTATGACTATACACAAATGATGGATGCAATGAGGATATGTACAAGATGAGATGGGGAAATGCAATATGTACAAATGCGACTAGGAAAGACCTAAGGGACAAAAGGCCCCTATTGCCAGGTTTTCACCTTTTGGGATTATTTCTCTTTTTTCTCTTTTTTGATTTTTTTTCTACCAAGGTGCCTATTGCTAGCTTTTCACCACGACACTTTTCTCTTTTTCATATTTTTTTTATTTTTTATTTTTCTATTGTTTTTGGCTTTTATTGATTTTTTTGTATTTTGATCTTTTCTCCTTTTTTTAAAATTTTTTCCTCATGTACAAAGAAGATGCTAACTCATCTGATACTCTTTCATATGATTAGGTATGAAACCTCTTTAAATGGATGCTATTAATGGGTTCTTGCAACTCATACCCTTCACAATCAGCTAGTTTGTATGTTCCTGTTCCAAAAGAAGAAACAATTATAAAAGGACCAAGCCAATTTGCTTCCTATTTTATTTCTTTTCCCTAGCTGCCTGATTTTTAGGGTTTTCTCTTAACACTAAGTCTCCCACTTGAAAGGCTCTTGGTTTGATGTGCTCATTCTAGTTTCTTGAAATTCTATTCTGATACACTTTCAAATGATCATATGCTTGTGTTTGATGTTCCTTCAACAATTCCAATTGTTGAATTCGGGCAACCCTATAATCCTCATCCATGATTAATCCATGTAGTGACACTCTTAGGGATGGTATTTCAACTTCTAAGGGTAGAAAAGATTTGGCCCCATAAACCAACGAAATTGGTGTAGCTCCTCTTGGTGTATAGATGCTAGTTCTATAAGCCCATAATGTCGGGTTTATCTGAATATGCCAATCTCTTCCTCAATTATCAACTGATCTCTTCAATATTTTGAGGATGTTCTTGTTTGTAGCCTTGGCTTGTCCATTACCTTGAGGATAGTAAATGGAGGAAGAATGGTGAATAATATGAAATGTTTCACAAAGTTCATCCACATCTTTGTTCTTGAATTGTTTTCCATTGTCCATAATGATGGCATGAGGAATACCATATTGACAAATAATGTGATTAAGGATAAACATGGAAATCTGCTTCCCTGTGGTAGTTGTCAAAGGAACACTCTCTACCCACTTAGTGAAATATTCTATCACTGTGAGGATATATTTATGTGCATTAGAAGATGGTGGGTAAATCATGCCAATTAAGTCGAAGCCCCATTGATAAAATGACCATGCTGTTACAAATGGATTTAATTGTTGTGTAGGTGCATGGACCATGTCTCCATGATATTGGCATTTAGCACAAACTTTCACAAATTGACAAGCATCTTTTTCTAAGGTTTTCCAAAAATACCCCATGCGAAGGATTATCTTTGCTAAACTTAATCCACTAGAATGCGACCCACAAATCCCCTCGTGGACATATCTTAAAGCTAACCTCAATTCCTCTTCCTCTAGACATCTAAGGAGCATTTCATCAAGGCCCTTATGATACAATGTGTCTAATAGGATAGTATAATGAGTCGATTGTCTTATGAAATGTCATTTTTGGGCTCGGGTTTAGTCCAAAGGTAAGGTTTGACTTTTAAGATAAGTATAAATCTGTCCATACCAAGGTGAGTCATGTCCATTAAGAAGGGAAATTATTTGGGTATCGGGTAAGTCAAATGTCAGTTTTCCCAACTCTTCCACCAAGAATTTGTACCTCACATTCTGATCATGCATTTGGAGTAATGAAGCTAAAGTAGCCATTGCATCGGCTGCTCTATTTTTGTCCCTTGGAATTTTCTCAAAGGTAATCAAAGAAAAATATTTTTTCCAATCATCCACCATCCTTTTATATGGCATCAATTTTTCATCTTTGGTATTGTATTCAATATTGATTTGGTTGATGACTAATTGAGAGTCTCCATAAACTTGTAATTCCGTGACATTCCACTCCAAAGCCAGTTTGAGACATATGACCAAAGCTTCATATTCAACAATATTATTTGTGCAAGGAAACAATAGTTTGTAAGATTTTGGAATTGTGCAACCTTGAGGTGTTATCAAAAGAACTCCTGCCCCTAAACCACTTTGAGTATAGGATCCATTGAAATATAGAGTCCATGTCTTTTCTTCCACATTAACAATCTCTAAATTAGGAAATTCCACTTTAATAAGATGTGTAGACTCTAAAGGATGTTCGGCCAACTGATCAGCAATTAATTGTACCTTGATTTCTTTCCTATCCATGTACTCAATGTCAAACTCACTAAGTACCATTACCCACTTTACAATTCTTCTTGTTAGGGCTGTTTTACTAAGTAGATACTTCAAAGGATAAATTTTGGCAATTAACTTCACTTTATGCATCAACATGTAATGTCTAAGCTTTTGATAGGAAAACACCACAACTAGGAAAGCCCTTTCCATGAAGCTATAGTTCAATTCATACTTTATCAATGTTCTACTCAAGTAGTAAATGGCTCTTTCTTTTCCTTCATTGTCTTCTTGTGCCAATAGGACCCCTAAAGATCTTTGTACTACTGATATGTAAAGTAAAAAAGGTTTTCCTTTAATAGGTGACATTAATATGTTAGTAATAACTAAGAGGGGGGGGTGAATCAGTGGTCTCAAAAATGTATCCTTTAATCTTTAACCACCAATCAATACACCTTAGATTATTAAGTCCCTACAAGATGTATGCCATGAAATAATTCTAATAATTGACTGTCTATCGGTTTACCTTGTCTTTCCTTATTCTCCTTGATAATTGATAAGCAGTAAAACTTATTTACCGATACTCAGTAAATATGAAGAGTATACCAATCAATCCAGAAATGCATATGTGAAATGTAAAATAATAAAGTAATATACCATACACACATAACACATGGATTTTAACATGGAAACCCTGTTAAGGGAAAAACCACTAGGACCAGTACCCCAAATTTTCACTCTTCTGAAGTGAGTCCTGTTAGGAGCCAACCCTGTTAAAGGTTACAAACACACTATTAAGTGCGACCTTGTTAGAGGATTTTATACATAGAGGTTTGTTCTTAGTATCTGGCATAGATATTTTTCTACCATCCTTGAATTAGCCTCCTTCTTAGACTGTCAATTGGCTTTAGGAAAATATTTCTACCATCCTTGAATCAACCTCCTTCTTAGGCTATCAATAGGCTTTATGTAATTTCAATGCTACTTTCATGAGTCAACCTTTTTGGTAATCTGTTAGGATATACCTCAATTATAGAAGACGGTTAAGTCCTGCTCTATTAAGAGACTTGATGCTTCAATGGTTAAACTGAAACATTATGACCTATTTCTAATGCAACTTAAATTATAGATTTTTAGATCTATTTAAGTATAATACCTCTCTGATCAATGTATCAATTCAATTCTTTGTGCTCCACACTTTTTGCTTTGTGATGTTGTGCTTCACTGTTTGTCGGTGTCTGCAAAATTCCTTATCTCTCCTTCAGCTTGATTGATCAGGACTGTATGAAGTTATTCTTCATCAGTTTCTCTTCAGCATCCTCTTTCTATTCACTCCCCTTCCATGTATGTGATTTCTTGTGATTACGGAAATGAATTATGCTTGTATCTTATATAGACATGATATTCCTTTATTCTTGATTCTTGATTCTTGATTCTTGGCATGAAAAACAATCCATCCAATCTGATTTACCTCCTAGTTATCTTCTTTCCAACTGTATAAATATTCTTTAAATCAATTAATTAACTATGGTCCTATAAAACAAATAAAACAACCAGTTAAGTCTATCTTTAAACTCTGCCAGCTAGATATTTTTTCATTTTCTGAACTCTCTATTTCATTGGTCAATTCTGCAATTAGTCATCAGTGACAACTGCCAGTTCCATTGGTGTAACTCTAGTTAGCTTTGGGATCTCCATCCATTGGGCATCATTGGATTTGGCATGTCGGGAAACTCTATTTTTAGCTTGTTGGGCATCCTGTGATTTATCTTCATCAGGAAACACTGTCTTCTATTTATCGGGTATCACTGTGACTTTTTATTTTCCTTTACCGATGGTGTACACTCCGTCGGTGTTGTCTATCACTTAGTAAATACTTGACTTTTTTTGTATTGTTGAAATCATAATCATTGTTCCATTGATTCTCTAAAGTCTTTGGCATTATGTATATGACCGTATAGATGATATCAAGTTGACATCAATGACAATACAAACCTTTAACTGATTTAATGTCTTACATCATCTTCAACTTAACATTATCAAACATTCAATCAGTTGCATGTCATCATAATATGGGTGGATTCACCAAGTATGTTTTTAACAATGTGAAAGCTTTGTCACACTCTGCATCCCATGTAAAAATAGTGTCTTTATGTAGCAACCTTGTGAATGAATGATATTTTTTTTCCAATTAGGAGATTAACCTCCTTATAGATTGAAGTCTTCGTTAAAGAGACCTCATTTGGCTAATATTCTTAGGAATTTCCATGTCCATTATTTCTTGTACTTTCTCGAGATCTACTTCAAAGCCTTTTGCAGAAACAATGTAACCTAAGAGTTTGCTGGATTGTACCCCAAAAGCACACTTCTTTGGATTGAGTCTCACTTTGAATTTACCTAACATTGTGAAAATATTGTCTAATATTGGTAAATGATCCTTTCTTTCATGTGATTTTGCTAGAATATCATCCACATAGTCTTCTAAAAAGGTATGCATCATATCGTGAAAGATGGTAGTCATTGCTCTTTGGTAAGTTGCTCTGACATTTTTGACATTGAAGGGCATCACATTCCAACAAAAGGTTCCCCATGGGCAAGTAAAAGTTGTCTTCTCTTAGTCTTCGGGTGCAATTTAGATCTGATTGTATCCACTAAATCTATCCATCAAGGAAAGCTTAGAATGACCCGCCATCAAGTTTACTATAGTATCAATGCTAGGTAGTGGAAAATAATCTTTTGGGAAAGCAAGATTGAGATATCTAAAATCTATGCAAACTCTAATAGATTTGTCATATTTTGTGACCAGCACAATGTTGGATATCCATTATGCATATGCAATTACTCTTATAAAACCAACCTTGAGGAGCTTTTCCATTTATTCTTTTACTAAAAGTGCCACATGAGGGTGCATCTTTCTCAATTTTTTCTTTACGGATTTCACACCAGGTTTCACATTTAAATGATGCATTATGAAGCTTGGATCTAACCTAGGCATGTTGAAATAAGACCGTGAAAATTTAATTTGATTTTCTTGAAAGAATTCGATGAACTCCTTTCTTTCTGATGGACTCAAAGATGCTGCTAGATGAATAAACTTAGGATCCTCTTCAGTGCCAATGTTAACTTTCTCTGTTGGTTAAATAAGGATGGGTGATCTTTCATCTTCATGTTTAGGTAGGGCATCCAACCTCTCTTCCTTAGGTGCCACAATTGGGTTTTCACCTTTAGAAACATCTGATATTTTGACATTTTTAGGTTCTACCACTGCCACATGGTGGTTTTCACCACTAGACCTTTTCATTTTTTTATTTTTTTTATTTTATTTTTTGGATTGAGAGGCTAGACCCCTACCTCTATCATTATGTCCAGATTTTATTCATTGATGGAATAAGATGTCTCAACCACATTTAGGTATTGGGCCATTGCAAGGTCATTGGGAAAGTATAATAGGTCATTTGGTTTAGATAAATCCCAATCAATGAGGTCGGGGTTCATTAAGGATAAGGATTCATTTGGCATATTTTCATTCAAAGGGTTTAAGGACATGACCTCATTTGAAGGTTCATACATTGTATCACTTAGGTCTATGACATGGGCTTCCTCAAGATGTTCCATGGAAGTTGGATCAAAGTATCCTTCACTAGAGTCCTCATTGAT